>JBCJKH010017235.1:8205-24805 GCA_039877255.1 Loriculus beryllinus
CCAGATCCTCTCCTACAGTGGGCCCAAGGTCTTCCTTCTCACAGTCCCTGCATCTGCCTTCCAAGACTTGGGTGGTGTGGTCAGAGCCTTTGCCAGTGAAGACTGAGGCAAAGAAATCATTCAGAACCTCAGCCTTCTCCAAATCCTGCGTAGCCAGTTCACCCGATAGTTTCTGTAGGGGGCATACGTTGTCCCTGATCTGTCTTTTATTCGCAATGTACGTATGGAATCCCTTCTTGTTGTTCTTAACATCCCTAGCTAAGGTTAACTCTAACTGGACCTTAGCTTTCCTCACCTGGTCCCTAGCTTCCCTGATAACCTCCTTGTATTCTTCCCAGGCTGCCTGTCGTTGTTTCCACCTTTTATAAGCCTATTTTTCCTTTGAATTTTTCTCAGCAGCTCCTCCTTATCCATCCAAGGAGGTCTCCTGGCCCTCCTGCTGCATTTCCTTCTGGTTGGGATGCTTATGCAAATATATCTTTCTACCTGGCTGGGATTACAAGATTCCCAAGCATTCTCCCTGGAGAAAGTAATCTGAATCATCTCAATATTTTGTTTAATAAATTATTTTACTTTTTTACTTTCCCTACAATATTATGGTAAATATTTAAATGAGTTACTGTGAAACATCACAGCACCGCTCATCTCATTAAACTGTGACATGCCTTATGAAGTAAGGACACTGAAAGATATAAATGTTACCTTTTTATAGGGTTCACATTCTTGAACACTTTTTTCCTCTCACTAACAGCCATCTGCATTTAATCAGAAGTGATGGTATCAGCTGAAGAACATACCTATGCCATGAGGTGAAAGGCGGAAAGTGATCCATAAACAATCTCAAAGCCTACATTCAAAGTAAAGACATTATACTCTCCAGTGGATGAAGGTCAATTTTTTTTTTGACATGTTCTGTTTTTTGGACAAGGATCCAGAAGACTATCAGATTTCAAAAGTTGTTACTTTCAAAGATACATTTAAAAATTATATTAATTAATTATATTACCCTATTTGTAGATAGCAATGAAAAAAATTGTTTCTTTTAACAGGGGAAGCAGTTGAATAAAGTACTAGAAAAGAATAGTAACCTATTCATGGACATTTTTAATAATATGCCTACAGATATTATGCTCAGTGGAAAACCTTCAAAGAAATAGAGAATATAAAGAACTTATTTTTCATATAGCTATAATAATTGTAAAGACAGTCCTCTTCTTAGTAACATCAACAGAAATTGGTCACTACTCCATTAAAGTCAATGGAGGATACAGATATGCACTAAGGAGTACCAGAATAAGCTTATTAGTGTTTAAATGATTATTAAAAATAAATACATGTTTGTTAAGGTATAATGATATAAACAGTTAAAACTGTTATAATTTTCACCGGCCAGAAAAGAAAACAACAGAACAAGTTAGCAATACTTCACATATGTAAAAATTTTATTTTCTTAGTTTTGATTTTGAACAGAACAAATTTTAAATGCATGCTTAAAATTAAGCAGAACTGATAAAGCCAATGCCAAATACCATGATTTTACTCAAAGGAACTATTTGTATAATTATGGGACCTCTATGAATAACTACCTGAATGTGGGTAAAGGAAACAAGCAAACAGAGTACTGCAGCATCGCTTGGGCTGCTTACTTTTCACACATTTAGATTTCAATCATTCCAGTGGGTTCATAGCATGAAATGATCATTTGTTTCCTTAAAATAAACACCTAGCACTAAAATCATAGAGCAAAACGCAGATCTTGCCAGGCAAATATGAAAACCTCAACATTTAAAATGCCTCATAATAACTTTAATATATGTACACACACTTCCTTTCTTAAGCTGCCTTTTCCAAGGCTAGGAAAGGAATACAGTTTCTGGAAAACAGCGATATGCTGTATCAGGAGGGGCAGGAGGACTGCACTGACTAAGCTGACAGTTCCTGTCCCATACTGTTAAAACAACCAGCTCCTCTGTGCAAACCCCAATGTGGGATCCCCTGCTCCTGATGAATACCATGTGAAGAGCTCAATGTGATTAATCAGTGCCAAGGCCGACTTCATAAACAGGAAGCTTCTCCTCTCCATACATAAAAAAAAAGACATTTAACTATGAAACAGTTATGAAAATAGTTTAATTTTACTTGAATAGCATACTTACAACTTGGTTCTTCTTCATGTATCTACAGTGTGATACCATTGTTCTGGGAGACATCCTGGGACTCTTCATCAGAGACTGGAGCAATAGGATAAGGGTAACGGGTTTAAACTTAAACAGCAGAAGGTCAGGTTAGATATAAGGAAGAAGTTCTTTACTGTGAGGGTGGTGAGACACTGGAATGCGTTGCCCAAGGAAGTTGTGAATGCTCCATCCCTAGCAGTGATCAAGGCCAGGCTGGACAGAGCCTTAGGCAACATGGTCTAGTGTGAGGTGTCCCTGCCCATGGCAGGGAGGTGTAACTAGATGATGTCCTTTCTGACACAGACCATTCTATGAGTCTATAACTCTGCATTAAAATTAAGCAGAATTTTGTGTCCCTATGTGTTCTGGGATGCAATCATGACTACAGACTTCTCCAAGTCTATAATATTTAAACATAAATGACTAAATCTTGAAATAACTTGAATTAAAGATAATCCATTTTTCAATGATTCTCCAATATTTTAATTTCTATGCCTAGGAAGCATAAAGTATTATTGAAGCAAAAATTAATGCGAATTACATGTGCAATGCGAATTACATGTGTGAGTACATAAGCTTAAAGAATGCATGTGAGATGACAGCTCAGCTGCCTTTCGACCGCTTTCCACTTATACAAGACATAAATGCCTTTTAAGCATGGCTATCACTGTGTACCTCAGTGTGGCCAGATATCTTCCATTAATACTAACCAAACAGTGCTGAAACCCAGATAATGATTTGCTGGTCAAAAATCTTCTAAGCACCAGAGATGGTGATTCTGAGGTGTTTTTGCACTGACTGAAACAATGGCCAGTAGCTTCGATTCACCTGATTCAGCAGTATGGGTATCCTCCAAAATCAGTGCTCATTAAAAACTTCCATTCTACTCAAAGTAAATCAGAGTCACAAGCTAACTAAAATTATCAAATGCGTACTGACTCCTTGTGCCTGTGTAACTTCTCTCCTTTGGGGTTATGCATGACTAGAAGGACAAAGACCGTTAGCTAAGAATGAGTCTCTTTTTAGAAGCCTAGTTCTTGGAACGCCTAACTCTCATAATCTCCTCCTCGCCTGTTTGCAGCAGTGCAGACCACATTCCCACTCCCTATCATCACCACACATTCTTAGTGGCACACCTCTAAGCCCAACGCAGCAAATGCTTACACAAAAAAAGTCTTATTGGAAAAGTATTCTTAGCTACCATTAATTCCGCTTAGCAAGTGAAAAACAGTGAGATGGCCAACTCCATCTGATTAGCTAGGTCTTCTTGGATGACAAGCAAGTGTCCTGGGAACTACCGGTGGCCCACAGACCACAGTTTGGGAATCACTGTCCTAAATAATCTACAAATCTCTTATTATAGAACACCATGGTCCTTGTCTTGCTCAGGCTACTATTTTAGTTTTCTTCCTGCCAGCACAGCATACTATGATGGTAGAAATAGATGGCTCATATCTGCTAATCATGCCCATTTGGTGGACAGCTATTTAGCAACCAATGAAATGATTAACTTGCTGAAGTATTCAGTTTTACTCAGATGAATACAGCCTTTTTATATTTTTAGGTAGATTTGTAGCACTTTAGCTGGAGGCAGACTCTCACTCACAGTCAATCCTGCAGTTTTGTTAGAAATCAGAGAGTGGACAAGCAAACTCCATTCTCCTGAATTTAATAATTCAAGCCACACACGCCTTCCAGATTTTCCTGTAACACTAGAATTTATCTTTTCTTTTATACAAGATTTCATTTCACTTCAGAACTTCACACTGATGGTACATTAACATTTTGGGATCGCATAATCAATGTCTTTATAGTAATTTATTAGCCCTCCGCCACTTCTGTGCTTTTGCCCACACTGATTCTTTAGGATAGAATTCAGTTTCAATATGGTCTGAAGGTCCTGCTCTTCCCACATAAAGAGAAAGCAATGGAAACATTCCTTTAATAGGCTATAAATCAACCCTTACCTACCCCTCTTTATGATGGAAAATGAACTAAGCATAGTTTGACAGACTTAAGGACACGCTATTATCTTCTACAGTCCATGGGACATAAAAGATGAAACTAGAACTTCATCTTGCAACTTGGCTATTAAGAATGTCTCTCAAACTTCTGTCATTCAGAAGCTATCCAATACTGATTCAGAAACAAAACAGAAAATTCAGTATACAACATCTTCCAAAGGATAAACACATCTTGTTAAAACAATAAAATGTGTTTATATTATGATTGTGTATAGCTCGAAGTTCATTTGTACAGTTCAGAAAGTTCTAGAGATTTACCTTTAATATATCAGGTGACCAAATATTGTACTGTTACGACACGACTGATGACTAGGTACTCATTAGATATACAACATTCTAATGCATCAGCTGTGTCTCTTTAATTAGGATATGAATCATACTACTGCATATTTCTAAGCACTTGGCATACACAGAACATTACCAAAATAAATAAATCATTTAGTTCCAATTTAATTTTTCCTTACTCCTTCATTTTACTTTGCTACAAAGAAAACTATCCTGGAAGTCCTAAGAACAAAAAACCTAAACCTGCATTCTTCTATTCTTATTTCTGTCTGAGACATTGTATTTGTTATTTCTTATCAAACCACAGAGGATATCCAAAGAATTAGACCATTGTAAGACATGGTTATGTATGTACATATGCTGTTTGTACAGCCTTTATTGGTTGCTATTGTACTGGGTGCTAAAAAGAGAAGGTGAGGGATGTGTTAGAGGGACTGTGAGTCAAGGATTTCCTATACCATCTCTGATTTTTCACAGCTTTTGAAGAAATACTGTGTGAGACTGAGTCTTTTAAGTTTTTATTTTAAAGTGGGATATTCATAACACAGCACTTGAATTAGCAAGGAATGATTTCAGGATTTTTTTAATTTATATGTGTTAGTTTTAACTAGCAGTTTGCTTCCTAGCAAAAGAAATTGAAAGGCTACTCAAAAACCTCCAACTAGATATTTATTGCCATCAGGGAAGCTACTCCTGAATACGGGTCTTTTAGTCCTTCTGCAGTACTCAAGCATTTCTACTCAACTGGATTTTGCAATATGAATTACAGAGCTTTAGTCTCCACAATGCATCACATATCATAATGCCCACATCCAGAAACTGAGCAGATATACTGGCATTTCGACAGAATGATTTGAGTGTGCATAAATATGGAATATTTCTCTTAATTCTACTTTTCAGTTTTACCCTTGTATTTTTTCAAATCAAGAATTTTACAAAGGATTTAAGAGTAACACTGTTTAACAATTCAATTTCTTTAAAAAGAACCAAAGTACTTGTTCATTTTTTCCTTAAACTTTTTCTGTTCCTGTTAAAGGGAATCAGATGTGTAAAAGAGATCAGTGCAACACAATCTATTTTCTTCTGATTCTTTCTTCACTACCCATAAAATGAAACAGTTACTAATGGCTATATGCCACAAAAACATGACCTGCCTTTAACCTGCATGTAAGTCAAAAGATCCCCCAATTAACCCACAGGAAAATGCTAACTTATAGATACCAGCATCCAGGCAGTAGCCTCTGTTTTGAGGGCACTGAGCTACAGCATAACACATACATATAGGAAACAGTAACTTGCACTTTAAATAAACATTCACAACAGCTACTAAATTAATTGGTTAGACACAGGAGAGTATCTTCTTAAATCAGAAATCTCAAAAGAAGTGTAATGCAAATTCTTCAGTGGAGTGACACATTAAAAGAAGCACCAGAACATACAAAAATAAATCAGCTGTGGGTATTCTGCCCATTGGTTTTACTTTTAAGGAAACAAATTTCATTTCATAACTATGATCTATTTGTACATTCTTCCTTTCTTATGAAAATGTCTTTGTAAGATAGAAATTAACCAGATGACGTGCAAACACATGCATCTTAAAATGACTTACAATACCATCATAACATAGTTGGCATGGTAAACAGAATCAGTAAGTAAGCAGGGGTTTTTAGAACCTGTTCTTAGATGCATGAACATCTTAATCATGAGAAAAACCATGAGTCAAAGCATCAATATCAGATACAAAAAAGAAAAAAAGCAAGACTTTTAGGTTTACATGAAAATTCATAAAGCATATCCATATTATAAAATTTTAAAACAAAATAAAAGACCTAGAACATTACCCTCGTTTTTGTAATTTTGCCTACACCTAAGGATTGATTTTGACCTGTTTTAGTCACAGCAGTGTTCAAAACAACTGCTTTTTTAGAAGCTAAGGAAGAGGAGAAGAAAGCTGAAATTGAGGCATAACCTTTCTATTACATTCACTGAGAAAAAATTAGTTTCAAATCTTTTTACACAGTGCACTGACTGCTAGAAGCAGAATTACAGCAATGAAATGTTCAATTAATGTTGTGTGTTTTTCTGGAGAACAGATTGCAACAGCTCCTTGAATAGAAGGGGATCACACAAAAGTAAAAATGAAAAGTGTAGCTTTTTTTAATTTTCAAAATGCTGTGTAATATGCCTCCAGTAAACTAGGAAACAATCTGTGATTGACGGCTGCTGTTGGAAAACTTGCTTTACTCTTTCTTGATCTAAATATAACCAGGCATATTATTCCAAAATAGTTTGCTTCATTTTAAGCCCTTTACTACTTTACAGGCAGCATCGTTTAGACGTTATGTGTACAACTTCAGTCTTGCACACTCTAAATCAGTGGTCTCCAAAGCAAGGTGCATACACAGTGGGGTGCAGGAAGAAAGTATCAATAACACACTAGTACATGTATATAATTAGTATTTTATATATATATATTGGGGATGCATGTTCAATATTTAATTCATAGAATTTTTCAACTGATAGTAGTGCATCAAAAAAGTTTGTATACCACTTTTCTAAATGTATCGGTATGAATTTCTTTCCTAGTAGCTGTGTTTTAGTTGCCTTTCCCCATACACTCACCAACTTCAATCCTGAAGTATCCTCAAAATGCCCACCAAAATTGCACTCTAATAATCAAGATGTAGGTTCTTTGTGATTATATATAGTAATAAACCAACATCTCCTGCCCTGCCTGTAACACTGGTTATGTTCAACATTTTGTTGATTTAATTTTTGCCTGCTGCTGTGCAATTAAAGACCTATTAGAGCACAGTCAGTGACGATGCCAGTATCTTTCCCAAGTTTAATAAGAAATTACTAATTCAGGATTGCTCAGGCACAGGTGAAAAAGATCTTTCTGTCAGATCCATTAACTCTTAATTATATCTATCCTGACACTCATCTACCATCGTTTTGACCACTAATTACATTCTGTAAGATGTTTCTGCAGTTCCCTGACACCTGTTATCTTCCCAATAAGTAAATCCTGTGGAGTACCATCCACAACCTCAGAAATTTCACTGTTTACTCTCACTGTGCAGATCACAGGTAATCTACTGAATAAAACTTGACACAGCAACCAGCCTTCAGAGTACTTCACTTCTGACCTGTCTGTCCATCCTAACAAGCTAGTTTTTTTCTTGAAAATCCTCTCTCTGACAGGAGCATTGTCAATGCAAAAGACACAGTGAAGTCAGCTAGAGGTTTGGTTTCCACTTAGATATCAGTTCCCTTTTTCCTACTGGATATTCTCCTTCCCCCCAGATTTATGCTCTCCTTAGCAACAATTGTCACAGCAGAATTGGAACAGTTGTACGATATTCCTGCTGGCTCCATCTAAAAACTTCACAACTAGCTCAGCCATCTCAAGCCAAACTATCATCAAAGGCTCTTTTCACTAACTACACACTTACAGACATAATCCCAGGGCATCTTGAGACCTACATATGTCCTCTGCAATAAATTCAGCTCCATTCAGTTGCCAGACTTGTACCTGTATCCCCTGGTTAACATGGTACAACAAATTACAAACCTAGGGTAGTTTGACACTTGAACACAACAACTGGCACGAATTTTACCAAAGAATTATAGGTTACATGTATCAGTTTTATATTTGAGATTAAAGAAATTAATAAGAACACTTAAGAGTTTTACTGCTATATCACTGCAACTTGTGCAGAGGGCCACCTGCAGAAGTCCAGAGGTCTGCTGACACTAAGTAACTTTCAAGATAGGATCTGCTACTGGCTCCATCTTACAATGCTGACCAGTACTAATAACCACTTGGAGTTGGCTACCATGTATTGCTGGCGATCTGCATGTCAAAAGACTTTTAACAGATATAAAAGCAACCTCTTCCCTGCAAATGTTCCATATCCCAGTCTCAGAAAGATTCACTTGCTTCTTGAAAATTCACTAATTTAGTGCAACTATTTTTTACATTCAGATAATTAGGTATCTCCTAAAGTATTTAATCTCTGAATTGGACATTTCATTGAAAAATGTACTTTTATAACCTACTCTTCTCAACATAAACACATTCTAGACCTTCTTCTCTATAAGTTGTCTCTAAATTTAGACTCTAAAGTTTGCCACCAGCAAACTCCCTTATTCTCTTAATAGGACTTATCTGACTGGCAAATCTAATTTACCTTAAAACATACTCATTTCCTCAGTAACTTCTCTTCTACAACAGTTCTGTGGAAATATCATGGAGACATGTAAAAACCACATCACGCCGGTTTTAATAAGCATGAGTCCTGCTGCTAGTGCAATCGAGGGGAGTGAAAGGGTGGGTCAAGGGTGGTGATATACAAATATTTGTATGTACAAGTTACAGTATTGTGTACCTTCTGTCATTTCCATACCACTAGGAGGTTTACAATGTCCAGCATGGCTCACAACCCAAACAGGATACTGCTGATTTAGTCCACAGTATAAGGCCTGTATAAAAGTCCTGTAATAACCTGCCAGTCCAGGGTTACCTGCCAAAAAAACAAAACATACAAGCAGAGTCAATATTAACTTTCCAATAGCAAACAATCTGCTTCAAAGCTAGCTAAACAGCATTATACAGCAATTTGTTAATTTATTTTCTGTAATACATTTCCAATTTTTATTTTCCCATTTTCAGGGGATATGCTATTCAACTAGTTTAATACCATTGATCAATGGCACCCATGAGAAGCATTTTACAGAATTACTTTGAAATTGTGGAACCTAATATCAAAGCCCAACATAAAGAGTGAATCTCCTTTTCCACCAGAGGTCAGTCAACTCGCTTATCTATCCTATCACGTTATAGATACATGAACACTGGACAAAGAAACCCTCAGATTTTATAAAAATATCACAAAGACTACAGAAAACATCACTTGAGCCAGATATCAGCTCTTCAAAACACGTATGTCGTATTCTGACAATACAAAGGTCTGTACTGACCCTAAAAGTGAGGATGATTTTATTTTAAATTCATTGGACTTGATTTTTTTCTGCTTGCAACTTCGTACAATTGCTGACCTTTTCCACACACCTTGAGCAGCTCTTTCCTTTTCAAGCCCTGAGCGCTAGATCCACAGGAGAATCTGTCCTCCATCAGCTTTAGAGAGAACTTCTCAAAAGAGACTGGTGTCTAAATGAATCCAGTTTCCCCCAATACAGCGGATCACAATGCTCTATATCCACTGTTCAACAACGACATCACGTACCACTGCTGAAGTGGAAACTATAATACTGTCCCAAAGATAAAAACATGCAAAGGTAGGGATTTCAGCATTTCTGAACAAAATTCTAATCTCTGCTCCTCCTTCTATACTTTCTTGTTTGGGTATCAGCAGTGACTTCAGTTGGAGAGTAAATACATATGAAGAGGAAGCAGATTTTGTTTTCCAGTTCATACAGGATGCATAAAAATTCCACAAAGACATAAAAAAATATAACTTCTCTCAATTTATTAACTTTCCAGAGTAGTTCCACCGATTTATCATTTAGACACCTGGAAAGCTACCTATCATGGTCAGGTTACATGTTTCAGTTACATGTTAGGTTAGTTAGGTTAGTTAGTTAGGTTACATGGTTCAGTTACATGTTTTTCACTCACATACTAGGCAATTCTTCATTTTGATATCATGAACAGCAAAAGGCGTGTAACAAGGCATCATGTAAAAAGGCATTTACATTCCAAAAATAACACATATATAATGCTGAGAGGAAATTAGAGAAAAAAACCCAAATAAAAAAATTGTGTAAGCTCCTTTATATGAGTCCAATTGTAATCAAAGAGGCTGAGCTGTGAAAGTATTGATAGTGACAGAGAAGAAGAATCAGAGCTGTAATCAAATCAGTACTTGTGGAAATTGTGTGGAGAGATATAAATTAGATTTATTCCACTTCTCCTTTTCTGTAGTGGACATTTTCATTTTGCCGCCTTTCACTTCAACCCTTTTGCTCTCCAGATAACACACAGTAAGTCCATCACTCTCCCAAGAGGCATTCCCTTGGCCCAGGGCTTCTGAACACAGCCTATACCTCACCATGGAGCAGCAGTGTACCGGGCACCCAAAGCCACTGCCAGCACTGACATACGAGAAGGAGCTGGTGCCATGGCTCAACCAGGGATGACGCTGGCAGAAGAGGGAAGCTTTCCCCTCTAGGTAACATATCATTCATGCTTTAGCCTTCATTTATACAGAAAAAGTGTCTGATGGTTTTTAAATCTTAATATTACTGATCTTATTACCGCAATAAATAATAATAAAATATCTTATTGTAATTAATAAACCCACAACATTATTTTTACTGGAGTACACAGACCGGGGGTAGAGAGGAGGGAGAAAAACAGCCAACTAACCTAACCAAGACACCAAAACCCAAACCCCACAGTAAGCTGTTGTATATATAAACTCCAAAATGCATGACCAAATTTTTGCAAGCTGATTTCCAGAAAAACAGCTTAAAATTCACAGGGGTCACACCCCCACACAACTGCATCAAAAGTATGTAATACAGAGGGCCCCAGAGACAATAAAATAAAATCTAAACATCATCTGTCAAGCGCCTTAGATTGATGTTACATAAAGAAAACTTGTCTTTTAGCAGGGTTGAAGATGAAAGTAGCAGCAATCCAAAACAAAGTGTGTCTTTTGTAGTACAAATGATCATAATGTTTTGGCACTATGCTTAGTCCAGGAATACAACAAAATTAGGTGTTCTGAGATCAAGGAATCACTAACTTACTCTCAAACCCAGCCTTTTTTCTTTAATATTTTCTCTCCTTTAATAATGCATAACAACGAAAGGGGAAATGGCAAGAGCTGTCTTAGACATTTCAGTGTTCTGCCCCATCATCAGCCAGGTGAGACAAACATGTAAATATTCTCAGGATTCAGTCATCAGCTGAAGAGCAGTAAAGTAAGAACTGCTTATGAACAGTGAGACTGCATCCAATACTACACAAAGCTCAAGACACTCGTTACCTTATTGAGGGAAAGGGGATTTTAAGCAGATAAAATTGAAATCTATAAATACAAAAGAAACCCCTTTCCCTGCTCTTCATAAGCATCTGCTCATGATAAAAGCCATTCTGAGGGGTCAGCTGTTAGAGCTGCTACTGATACTTTAAAATGCCTTGAAGGGTTATGAATGAGAACCGCTGGCACAAACGGAAAGCAAAATCAATGATTTTAACAGCAAAGATTTCTACAGAGGTATCGCCATTTGTAAAGCAGCCATACAATTTATTCTTTATTGGACTTTCAGTTTCAGAGTTATTGCAGATTCTCACTGACCTAAGTAAATGCAGATTAATAGTCCCTGCTCTTGAAAGCCTGCATCTACAATATTTATAAGTGAAGAATGTTTTATCTCCTAAAATAGCTCTGCAAAGTCAGACATTTTATATGTTTCTACTTCAGTTGCTCACTTCAAAATACTTTAAGGGGAGCAAACAAAAAACTTGAACAGATAAAGATTTTTTTTTTTCATACAGAGTTAGCATAACTGCTAATGGAAATAACCAGGGCTTAATAAATACACCAGTATGTGGCCAACAGTATTTTGGGCTCATCTACTGCAGTTGAAATGCTGTTCAACTAAACTATTTTATTTTATAGAAAGAGAACTACCAGGTTGATCATGAATGCACCCAGTAGTGCTCATTTGGACATTGTAAGGACTTCCTAGTACATCAAACCAGCACTGCCCATGTTCTTTCATTCTTTTTTGCAATGTTAACCTCCATGATTTGAAAGTTGTTACTCCAGTTATAGGAATACTACATCAATCCTCAGACACCTCAGGGCACCTGAATCATTCAGGCATGCCAGCAAATCTCAAATTGCAGTTATTTGCACCAAAGAGCCCATCTTAAGCAGTTCCTCTCAACTGTGCTTAGTTTTCCACAGTGTTTATGTTGTTTCAGAACTCTTAAACAGTAGCCGTAAATGGTGACACAAGAAAAAGACACAAAACTACAACACACTGCATATTATCTTAATTTGCAAAAGACTTCTAAGCATATAATGGGAAGAGTATGTCAAATGGACAACTTTCACAGTGACTTCAAATACCGCAGTGACATTGTATTTGGTGTACTCATAAGTTTCAGTAACCAAAGCATGCCTGCCACCTTCCCTGTAAAACATGTAACACACAACATTTCAGTTATTCTACATTAAGCTCAGAGTATTTCCATTTTTAATTTGAAGATGAAAATCCACCTCTTCCTTTTCCAATCTGTCCCACCCACAGCTAAAGCAAAATGGTACAGAAAAACTTTGAGCTACACTGGGAGGCAAATATTCACCACTTCTATATACCACAGATACAGGCTTTCGAGAACTGGAACTATTACTCTTTAATCATCCACACAGTTAAAAATATGAAAACTTTCAAATGCTTTCTTGTTAATGCTTTTTCCATGAAAACAAGATTTTAAATTCCAACCGCCTCCTTACTATGAAGCCATCTAACAATGGTGAGAAAACAATTCATACAAACTAAATATCTGCCCAGGATACCACCACTAAAGACTAACTTTTATCCCGATTTCACATAATTTCCTATACAATGTATTATAAAGTCAAACTTGGCCTATCTTCAAATGAAATACATACTAGTATTTGAGATGCCGCACTTACAAAAAAGTTTATATTCGAGAAGTTTAAACTTACATACACTGTACTTCAATTCTCTTAATTCTGAATGCAAAACAACAAACATACAATGCTCATTTAAAAAGCCACAGACCACAGCTACTCCCCAAAACCTGTGGCAACTTTTGTGATTTTCAAATGGTCAAGCATTTTGAATTCTTTTGCAACAGAAACTATTTGTGTAAGATTTAAACTATTAATAAGAGAACACTATCATTAGATAACACTTTGAAAAAGTAATGCCCAGACTTACTGAGGAATGTACAATGTAAATCACAACAGCAAAATGCTTCAAGTTAGGAACAAAGATATACACCAAAACACACAAAAGCCTTCTGTCCAGAAAAGAGCAGGCTGAAAATACATACAGCTTACTCAAAAGAAATTGGGACAAAAAAAATTGAAAACAAAAATAAAACAAAACAAACTCTTAGCAGTTTTGGGAGGGGTACTTAAATTGAAAAGGATTTATTTAAGAAGTCTATAGTGAACGCCAAGAGTGGTGGGGCGTGAAGCTCACAAGCATGAAGCTAAATCATCCCAAACAGCAATGAGGTTTCTTGCACCTTGTTTTGAAACAAGCTTTTGGGTTCTGTGCACCGTCCTGTGAGATGTTCCCAGTGATTTCAGTTGTGTCTCCAGGAGTCTGACCATCCACAAGAATAGTAGCTGGCATTCAGCTGTGGTGCTTCATCCACTTCTCTAGCAGTTGCTTTCTGCTCTGAGACCTCAGCAGGACAATAAATAAAGGCAGCTACATGAACAGAAGGGGAATACACAGAAAACAGTGGGTTTACAGAGAACTTTTGAGGAACTGGAGAATATGCCAGCAATTACCATGAGTTTAATTTTAGAAGTAATCCACAGTTTCAGAATTAAGCATGTATGCCGCAGTATTTACATGATAATCTCCTTCAACAAAACCAAATGCAGACTTTTATTTTTTAAAAACCCAAACAACTGAGCAGCCACAAATCAAATTTGAAATCCAAAGGCACACAGCAGGACCACACAAAAAAAACATTTTTGTGGCAGTGATTCTCACTGCCTTTACGCAGAGCTGCCAAAGCTTCCCGCTCCAGCTCGAAGAGCCCAAATGACAAGTTCCTCGCTCAAGGAAACTTAATCTGCCTTTGGCATCTGACCAGCCACCATGGAAGAAGATGCAACTCCCCTATGTTAATGAATGGAAAGCAGCCCATGCAGATGTCAAAAGGATTTAAATGGAGCATGTAAAAAACACAATGATGTTCTCACACTTGGGAGAAAATTGCAGAAAATGACACCACGGCTGATGAACAGGCCTTAAAAGGAAATACATGCAGGTTTCTCTGACATGCAGGGTTAAGAGATTTAAAATAAAACTTGTCAAATAACATTTGAATTATCATTATAAACTCACAACAATTAAGCTTTCACCTGTTTGCACATCTAGAGAATTAGCATTCTTTGTCCTGTAGTCCATTTACAGTCCATACACTAGAGGAGCAGCATCAGCCAAAGAAAAACAATTACAAGAACATTATATAGAAACACATGTGAAAGATGTTTGATCCTCTCTAACTCTGGAAACATAGATTTGGCTGGAAAACACCTTCATATATTTCCTTGGGTTGTGAAAACAAGGAATCTCAGAAGGATTCAGCCAGGTGCCTGTAACATAGCTTATTAGAGAAGTTTTTCATGAACATTTCACATTTTTTTCCCTATACTTTCCCATATACAGTTTTTAGTTTGATACCACTATGAAACTTCATATATAGCATTTTATAATACACATTCCTTATACTCAGTTTGCAAAGCAAATAACCTTGCCTGTTCTCTAAGAGTGCTCCACCTTTAGGACAAATGCAGGTTCATTTACCTCTAAAGAAATCCCATGACAGTCTAATAAACCCAAATTAATGTAATGCAGCTGGTCCAAGTGACAATTGTGCCTGAAGCCTGAAGTGAATAAAAACTCCCTACTACAAACTGCGACAATACATGCCTTTTTTCCTCATATGAATGATTAACAGCATCTGCCCAGGCAGGTAAGATACAAAGTCTGAAATTCTGCTTTTACCACTGCAAACCTAGTGGACTTTGTAAGTGAGAGTGCAAGAGTTATAAAGTCCACAGACATATTTCAATAGTTATCTCTGATGTCTCAACCAGGTAAAACAGGTACTTAAATAAAACAAAAAACCTTTAATTATTTTTTAAGATGTCTGCAAACTAATGGTTTTGGAAGGGAGTTAAGATTGAGATTTAAAACTGAAAAAACTGAGCTCATAATGGAATAGCTTCACATTTTTAAAGGTTGAAACCAGGATTTCCTAGTGCTTACAACTAAATAATTTTTGCTCCATCTTCTTCAAAGCAAATGAAAAATTAACACATTTATTGAGGTGTCCTAGCACACACATACGCAGTCTCTTAAACATCTGCTTAAGGAGATGAAAACAGACTTAACTACTTTTAACACCCCAGGTGTGGTTGGTCTGTCTGATCCAATCCATTCTACAACTGATGCTGGCAGAGAGGTAGCACCGAGCTCTGAGCTGTATTTTGAAACCCCAGTGAGAATTTTTTTATCTGGCTTTAGGGTCTAAAGCAAAATTGGATCAGCAGAAAACAAACCTCCCCTTTTTTTCAGACGGGAGAACAAAGGAACTGTGCAAAGGAACATGAGACTTGATGTCAAATGGGTTCACAAGAAAGCCTATGAAACGTCTGAACAACAGCACACGCCTAATGAGACATTAGCAGGAAGAAGACAAAGAAAAGGCAAACAACCCAAAACCAAGATAACCACAAATTCTTTGTTTTCTGCAGATAAAAAGCTCTGCAGATTTGATCACTTCTGAATAACAGACAAGGAGGAAGCGAAAAATATAATCACAAGGCACCAGAAAGTAAGTCTTCAAATTTATATCCAAGATTTCCCTGTGCTGTACCACTGGTAAGAGTTACAGAAGAACATAGGTTTGGGGGCTGTGGGGTTATTAGGTTTTTGGGGTTGTCTTTCGCTTTTTTTTTTTTAAGAGTTGAGAAAAAAATGACATATGGGACACAAACAGCAAAGGAGAACAGAGAATCACAGAATAGTTAAGAGTTGAAAAGGAGCTTAAAATCATACAGTTTCAACCCCCTGCCAAGGGCAGGGACACATCACACTAAACCATGTTGCTCAAGTCTCTGTCCAACCTGGCCTTGAACACCACCAGAGATGGAGCATTCACAATTTCCCTGGGCAACCCGTTCCAGTGCCTCACCACCCATACAGTAAAGAACTTCCTCCTTATACCCAATCGAAACTCCAGAAGCTCAAGGCCTTCCTCTGGGACGCCTTAGGGCTGCCTCGTGCCACCTCTGCCAGGGGACACAGCAGCCTGCTCCCTTTTATCCTGTCCTGGGCCATTGTGACTGCTGCGTTGCC
>JBCJKH010017236.1:0-16919 GCA_039877255.1 Loriculus beryllinus
TTCTTCCTTATATCCAATCTAAACCTCCCCTGTTTAAGCTTTAACCCATTACCCCTTGTCCTATCACTACAGTCCCTGATGAACAGTCCCTCCCCAGCATCCCTATAGCAGAGACAAGAGGAAGGGAACACATGGTACAAGGGTTTGAGGGTGCCTTGCCTGGCTGGAGATGAGCACAAGTTCAACCCAAGCACTGCTCAGGCAAGTTTCTGCACCAGGTTGCAATGGAAGACTTCTGATTCATGCACTCTTAATTAATTCAAGCACCCCTGAAGTAGGTAAGTGCAAGCTAAACAGCTACAATCAGCCATGCTGTGTCTGACTTCAGAATGGTTAACCAGGAGGAAACTGCTCTTGTGTTTTGGGGGAAACCAGCATTGTTTTGGTACTGTCTAGCTGTCTGGTGCCCCTTGATTTTGTATCCAAACAGCTTTAAAGCACTCATCGCCTAGAGTAAGCAGGTAACAGGGACTACAGGAAGGGCTTTGCCTATTGAAACTTATGGGTTTGGTTTAGGAAAACTGCCTGGTTTTCCACACAAGAACAAAATGGGAGCCTGGATTCTTACCTGCAACCAGCCTTAAGAGCTGTGTGTCTCGCTGGTCACCTCAGACAAGCTGCTGCATCCCATACCTGGCCCTATCTTCTATCTTCTGCCTTCTGACACCAGACTCAGTAACGTTTCCACGGATGAATCCGCTCCAGAAGCACTTCAGGAAGCAGCAGGGACAGGGGCAGGTGAGTGGCTGCTGGACTGGGGAGGATTTGAGGCTTTTGGGTCCTTCTTCTGATCTCCGGTGCTTCTGGGCAGCGTTGAGGGGTGTAAATGAAGGGGGAACTGAACCAAAAGAGTTTGTCCAGAGCTGCCTCACGTCAAGTGTGCTGCCTGTGAGGGAGCACGCACAGCCGCCTCAGGCAGCCATGTTGGGTGAGGAGATGTCTGCCCCTGCTGTGCTGCCCATTGGGTTCCTGTTATCCAGGACTGACCTGTATCTGACTTTTAATTTAACTGAATTTGTGCCTCAGAGAGAAGGAAATAAGGAAAACAAGAAAAATCCTTGAATCCCAGAACGGCTTAGATTGGAAAGGACCTTAAAGCTCATCCAGTTCCAGCCTCCTGCCACAGGCATGGATACCTTCCACCAGAGCAGGTTGCTTCAAGCCCTGTCCAACCTTGAACACTTGACTGGGCTGGTGGGTCCTTGCACCTGAGCCACTTGTGAGGATGCCCATGTGCTGGCTGTGAGGAAGCATGATGTGAAGGGACTTCAGGACACAAAGTGGGTACTGAGGTGAATTTAACCAAAGGATGCGCAATTATAGACTCATAGAATAGTTAGGGTTGGAAAAGACCTTAAGATCATCGAGTTCCAACCCTGTGGAGCTTCACTCCACTGTGGGCTCGGACCAGCTCTAATGCCTGTGGGATGGCTGCGCCCGTGCGCCCAGTTGCTGACAGCTCCTCTTTGGACCAGCATGGCCTCACAGAGAACACAGCACCTACAGTAGAGGAAGCTAAACATGGCTCAGCTTCTGTGTGCATCTGTCTCAGGTAAAGCCTTGGGTAGAGGGTGACTTTGGAAGGGGATTATCACTTGGTGGCCATAAGGGCAACGGGTGCTGTGAGGCGGTGTGGGAACATGGCGGCTGGACAAACCCGTCCCCTGAGGTAGCGTTTGGGCGGGAAACCGCCCGCCATCCCTCAGCCGGGCTATGGGGGAGCCGGTGCCCGCCGCCCCTCGGCCGGGCTGTGACGGAGCCGGTGCCCGCCGCTAGAGGCTGCTCCACACCTCATTAAATAAATAAAAACAACCATTAATGAAGAAGCCGGTGCGAACGGGGCTTTCCCCGGCAACACCTCGGAGCCGGGGCTTGGAGGGGCCGAAGGAGCAGTGTCAAGGCGGCCGCTACCTTGGGTCTCCCCCACAAGCCGCTCCAGACAGAGGGATCCTGACCGGGGGATTTTGACTTCCCGTTTTTCATATATCAGAAAGACATGGGGACATCTGACCAAACTTATCCCCCCAAGTAAGTGTGTTTATATATAGCAGAAGGTTTGCTCTGGAATCCCAGCAATGGCTGGTGGCTTTGCCAGGCAGAGCCTTGCAAGAAATGCAGCTAAACATGCCTCAGCTTCCTTGCAAGTGCCTCCTCTCATGAGGTTTTTCTTTGCAGGTTGAATTCCTTTGTCTCAAGGGAACAGGCACGTGGTGTTGATCAGGCAGCATCAGAAATTCATCCCCTTTTCACTTTGGTTTGAAAATACCCCCAAAAAGCCAACAGCAAACAAAGTCCGAGATGCTGTGTTCATGTGGATAGGAGCCCTGGTGCTGCAGCAATTGCCTTGCCAGGCTGATTGCCATCAGCAAGTGTTGGTGTGCTCCTGTAACTTACATCCAGAAAGCTCAGTTCTGCTGTGAGCTGCTCTCACAAAACAATATATAACTTCATTCAAGCATGCTGTTGTTGTCTGCCTGGCACTTTAGGCTGCTGTGTGAGGGAAGGTTTTATAGGCTCAACGTTTACAGTAAGTAAATATCAGCATTTTCACCATCTTCCTTCCTCATCTCCCCAAAGCTCTGACTTTATTTCTGCTCCCTCTGCCCTCTTTTGCCACCAACTTGATCTTATTAGTCTGCAAAATTATAGCGTTGTCGTAAACCTAGCCTTGGGAGCTAAGGAGGGCTCCTCGCAGCCATGCTCATGGGTTCATTTTGGGGTTTTATCTGTGAAGTTGGTCCAGGGGTGGTTTTATTATGAGGATAAAGCTGGAAAACCCTCTCCGTTTCTTGGAAAAGCCACTTTCTGTCTGTCAGCATCTGCCATGCTATGTGTGCTACTATAGCAATGGACAGATGAGGAGTTTTCTCACTCTAATTCCCATGTTCAGTGTCTCACAGTATTTCTTGTTTAGCCTCCCAATGCTGCTGAGAAGTTTGTAATTCTAAACAAGAATTAAACAGTAAAGAAGTGCTGATACCTTCTTTTCGCAGATGGGCAGGTGATGGAACTGCTTCCACTGCATCCAGTGGCTTCAGGTTGCATCTGGCCATCAGTCCTTGCCCTGAGCATGCTGCTTCCATGGCAGAGAGGGACCAACTCCAGCTTCCAGCCAGCTTTTGTCCCAAGGAAGCTCAAGTACACGATGGGTCTCTCTCCCCCGTTGCCTCTGCAAGCGTTTCACACAGCAAGCACTGCTCTGCAAATGCAAAGCCACAAATGAGTGAAGATGATACAGATGTAGCTTGGAGGGTTCAGACTCACTTGCATTATTCAAGTCATGTTCAGACTCACAGCATTATTTCTCAGAGGCAAGTGTGATTCTATCTTTGTGGGTAGCCAGGTGGGGAATAGAGTCACAGATACATTATGCTGGGGGGGGGTGGGGGGGTGGGAGGGGGGTGGGGGGAAGAGAAGAACTGACATAGCAAATGTGAGAAATCAAAACTTGAATGTTTATTTAGGAAGACTGTAAAGGGACCATCACCTGGGTCTGAGGAGACGAGAGGATTTTGTGAGAAACAAAGGCATTGTCAGCTTTTGTGTCTGTTCTAGATGTTCCTAGCATTAGGCAGAGCTTATAGCTCTACCTTTTAGTAATTTCATGGACCTGATATTTTAAGGCACCAAAGGGAACGCTGATGTTCATTCGACAAGTGAGATTATAAAATGGTGAAATGTTTGTTTGCATGGCCTGGATTGGTAACGTCTCCTTTAGAGAGTTTACTGGTTTATTACCTACTTGCTGGTGGAACATACCGGAAACACAGAAACAGCAGAATTATTCTCATTTATTTTGTTGCAGTTAGGTTGTTATGAAGACAGGTGTACAGAGGCAAATATAGATATGCCTCAGCAACTGCAAATATAAGCCAAAAGTACAGGATTTGCTTGCCAAAGCTGAATTCCTGCCAGTCCTTGAGTCCTTTTGTGGGACAGTTGTTTGCTGAAGAACACCAGTGATTTGCTTTAATGGAGTATAAAGAGCATGTACTGGTATGAGGAAGACTTATGGGCAGAGAGGAATAGATGCACTGCACAGACAACATGACAGTTCATCATTGTGCAAGGTGGATTTTTGCACCTGTGAAGGAGTAGGTAGATATTCCCTGGGGCATTTGGGAATGGAAGTCTCCCAGGCTGGTTTATGGGTTAATGGCAACACGTGCACATGTATACATATTTTTACACCTGATTGTGCGTTCAATTTTGAGTAGAGGTTCCCAGGCACTTTCAGGATAAAAAAAAGACTGCTGATTTACATCTATACTATATGTTTCCTGTAAACCAAGGTGGCTGGGCAGTGTTTTGCTGCCGTAGGTGTACATCTCTGTTAGCTGTGCATTGTCTGAGAGAGCAGGTTAAATTCTGCCTCTCGGTACACTCTTGTGTTTGATACGGAAATGGAGGAATCTTAGCTGATGAGGTGCTGCAGGTTTGCAGCTGGGGGCAGAATTGAGCCCGTGCTTAGTGCAGCCATCCAGACATCCCTTCCTTCCTCTGTTCCTTCCCTGGATGCTGTATCTGCACTGTGAAATACTCCCCTTGTCTTCCTTTTTTCCTGGAAAGACCTCCTGTAGCATTGCTGTGTTTATAGCTTTTTATGGGGCCTGCAGCACGGGAGTTTCATTGCTGCTCCATAATCAGTGCTAATTCTCCTCATTTTATGGTTTTAAAAATATACACGCTCTGCTCTTACAAACTCTGTAAAATGCCATTAGTGTGTCTTGGGATGATCATATTTTGTTTACAGATATTGTAAACCTCTGTCTTTCTGTGGTACAATTACCAGAAAATGGATTAAAAATTAAATGAACATACTGCTTTGTTTGTTTTTACTGAAAGCTGTTTTCCAATTAGCTGCTTATTTAACCAAAGATTGCATCTGAGTTTATTGTGTGGCTTTGCCCAGTCTCTGATTCTTTCTCTGAGATAACTGGGTCAAGTTTTATTTACATTGTGATCCATGTAAACCACACTCATCTCTTCTAAATGCTCTTGCACCTTGTTTTGCAGTGCTGTGCCAGGCTTCAGGTTGTCCCTCTTCTAACCTTCTCCGATGTTCGTCTCTTCCATCATGAGCTCCTTTCTCAGCACACAGCTTTGAAAAGGTAAGAACAATTTGGGAGGCATGGATGATACCAGCTTTGCCCAAAACACTTATCACTACCAAAGTAGTTATGACCTATTTGGTATCCTCCCAATTGGCACTACAGGGCTGTTCTTACCAGGGTCCCTGTCCACCTGCTCTGTCTCTTGAGCCTGTAATTTTGTGTCCTCATGATGGCTGTTTTGAACAGATGTTGTTTTATTTTTATATTGTCCCATTGTGTGGATTGACTTTAGAATCAGTCTTTCCATCAGCAACTGTAGATACTGCTCATAGCCTGGTGATCTTTACTAGAAGAGTTCTGCTCTCTGTTGGGATAGACATAGCCACAGAGAAAACAGTGCAGAGGTTTGATGACCTATGTTAAGTAGGAAAAAGAGATCACTGCAGCAGCTGTATTTGTCAGTAACCAGCTTCTGAATCACTTGTGTGAAATCACAATGAAGTTCCCAGAAATCAGCCTTTTTTGGCTGCTTATCAGGGGAAGATGCTCTGTTGTCTCCATGAAATATGCGAATGGGAACTCCAGTGTCTGTAGGTGACCTGAAATATATAAGCTCTATATCACACATATTAACATTTAATGCTGCTTTTCTCCTTTTAAGTAAAATGTGTTCCCAACTGGCTGATCTCTCAGTGTTCTAAGTTACTTCTTTGGCTCTCTCTGGAAAAATGTACAAATATTATGATAATGATGTTCCTGGTGACTGTGACAGTGTTGAGTGGCCCATCACAGTCAGATATTCTGCTGGGTTTGTGTGGCTGGTGTGAAAATGACATTCATTTAATTTGGTTAGCAGCAGTAAAATTTGTTACTGTCCATGAAAATGATAACTGGGAAATCAGTTACTGATTAAGACCAAGATTCCAACTGTCCCAGCATAGTTACAACTTGTGTGGAAGAAAATAAAATCGGTATTCATGACTCCTTGCCTTTTTACCTGAGAGGGGTTTTCCCTTTGTGTAGTGCATTGTTCCAGAGTGGATCCTCACCCATCTTCTCTCGTGGGCTATTGAAACTGGTCTGAACAGTAAATATGAAATCTGTGCTGATATCTCTACTGCCGACACCTATTTTTTCATTTCTTTTTTGTGGTGTTACTACCTAGACATCATATCTGGCAGCCCAGGGCTTCCCCCCAGGCTTGATGATAGGTAAGGTAACAACAGCACAATTAATCCAAGAACACTTTGTTCTCTACCTGCTTGGATGGGAAGGTAGGAAACTGTTCCTAATTCTGTGTCTCTTGAATGGAAAGAAGTGCTGCTTTACTGCCACTGTCTCAACAATCAAAGGGATGTCAGCAACATAGCTCTTTTCTTATGTTTACTATTAAATGTAAATGTAAATGTAATACCTACTTTTATAATGAGTATCAGCATTATGACTGTGCTTACATGAAGAAGCCCAGCTGCAGGCTTAGCCCTACCTATGTAGAGGCTGCACAAAACACACAGTTAAAAGAAGTCTTGGCTGTGCTGAAAAGAATCCGTTACTTGAAGGTGAGTAGAGATTCTGTAATTCACATTGCTGATGATCCTGGGTAATTCACTGGCAGTAATGATGTTGCTCAAAATTGACACTAAAACAGCAGAAATGAATCTGGCCCAAAGTGTCTCTCTGGTGTGTTCTTTTAGCAATTAATACCACATTTTGTCCCCATTCCTTCCGTGGAGTGCCTTTGCTGCTGCGTCTCACAGCCCTCTGCAGGGATGCAGTGAGGGTATTTTGCAGAGACAATGTCTGGCTTTGCATTCGTGTCTCTTAGGATAGAGTACCTAGGATGCCTTTTTGGCCTATATTTCATAGTGTTCTGTGTGAGTAACAGGATCTGATGATTGAAATCTACTACCTGGGATCTGAAATGAATTGTTTGCTTTCTCCTGGAACATTACGCTTCTCTATTTGCTTCCCCTTTGCACGCATATACGTAGGCGTGCATTCACACAAACACACCGGGTCTTCACCATACAGCAAATTGCTTATACACATGTAAGCAAATATCTTCTCAAATAATCTCTTATCACCAAGTGGGGTGTGGTGCTTGTTGTTCAAGGGGTTGAGGTTGCCTTTCAATCTGCCAGGGCCAGCCTGACACCAAAAATAAACAGCATAAGCCTGGAACGGTTGTCACAAGGGGCAGAGAGAACTTGTCAGGCAGGAGTGTGTGAGCCGGTAAGATGATAATGTGGCATGACACTTCTGAAATGAGACACCGGTTGCCATGGTGAGGAGTCAGGAGGGACTATCTCTCCAGAGGCTGAAATAAAACATGCTTTAAATGATGTTTGATTAGAATTTAGATCATGTAACTGAGTGGCTGGACCTTTTTTTTTTTTCTCTCCCTCTTTTTTTTCCCCTCTCTTTACTTGTTGTCATTGGCGTCTTTGGCTGCCGGCAGAGTTCACTTTGGGAAGAAAGGGCTCTGGGTCTGGAGCAGCCCTGGTTGTAACCCCCCTGGCTCCACCACTTCCAGCGTGCTGAGAAGTTACTTAGTTCCATGCCCAGTCAATTATGCTCCTTGCTAACTCTGCTTGCATTTTCCACTTGAGTCCATCATAGTTGAAACCAGTTAAAAATGATTCCCTCTGTTCTGAAAAACAGTTAATCAATAACACTCTGAGAATATTTCTTGTCTTCATTTGCTTTCCCTGACCAGGCTACTCAGGGTGTCTGTCATCTTGTTAATGTATATTAAAAATACAGCCCAGCTTATGCACAGTTTCCTTCTTGGACTCTTCATATTAAAGGAGAATGTGGGTGTGTGTATGCGACAGTCTAAGTGGTAAAAGGAACCTGAAACAGAAAGAATTTGGGAAAATAATGCAAAATAATTGTCCTTATGGCCTTGTAAATGAAATGGGACATTTAAAAGTAATTTTAGCTTTCTCTGCAGTTCAGCAAGCAAATGCATTCTTCTTGTCTTCCCAGCAGAAATGGACAATAGAGGAGCTGGTTCTGAAGTACAGAACTTCCTGAATCTGTGGTGCTTTTTGATATATCCAGACATTTAACAGTCTTAAATCAGATATCTAATGTCTGGATAAGTCTGCTGGAAAACAGTAATCAGCCAATTCCAGTATGAGCAAAAACACCAAGTTCTGCTAATTTCAGGATCACCTGAGGTTCAGCTATTTATTGATGCAAATAAACACCAGGGCTGAGATTTGGTGAGTACTGATCAGTTGTGGGTGTAAGGTGTAAAAATACAAGGGATGTTTTTTTTGAGGTGGTTGCTGGAGTGAACTGAGTTCGATGACCCACTATTGGGAGTCGTTGTTAAGTCCACATTGGGCAAGTCAATGCAGAAGCATTGTGTTATTGGCAATTTTTGGACTGAAAGGCAGGAAGTCAAAATGATTGTGGAGACTGTTACAGTTTACACTGGATGGAGATACTTTGTACAGTGGTAAAATTCCCATGGAACAGTGAACAGAGATGTGTGTGTAGCTAATAATGATATTCTTACGTACACACTGCAAATGAGCTTCCCCTTTATCAGCACATTTAAATTGTGGTCATTTGCTTTGGTGATTGAAATAGTTACACCAGGGCAGTGAACGTGTGACTACAAGTACCTTTTTCGCGGCTATTAAAATCCCTATGCAAGATCATGCTGATTAGAGTTTCTATTGTGAGTATTTAGAGGAAGAAAAGACTATACAGTGGCTGTACATGAAGCAGAGTATATTCCAGGAGTCAAAGGATGCCCTGTAATTTATGAGAGACAAAGAGGTACATTAGATATTGTTAGAATACATAATAATCCTCTGGTAATAATTTATTCGGCTTGCAAGGTTGGGATCTCCATAATTCTTGGGTGCACTCTAATGAAGGCTGCTGATGCTTATTATATATTTTTGTGTACATTACATGTACCTGTGAATATATGGATACTGCACTTGCCTCTTGCTACTCAACTACTCACAGAGCTGCCAGTGGGACTATATTGTGTGAACCATTTGTCTAAATAGTCCAGGAAAGTGCATGAGCTGTATTGGCTTCTTGTCAGCAGTTCTCTGTAACTTTGTGCTCATAAAATCATCTTCTGCAGATTTAGCCTGGTTTTCTCACACTACCAGGTCACCCCTGGCTCTGGGGTGACACAGGCATCATCATGGAGTCGTGGTCTTCAGCAGGACATGCTGCTTTCAGAAAAAAGAGAGTCCTTTCTGAAAGTACAACAGAGAGAGCTGAGAGTGCATGAGAACCTCCCTGAAGGCAGCGTGGATTTTTGATGAGTGGCTGGACCATACATCAAGCACATGTCGTTACTTTGTGGAACAACAATGTGGAGGGCAGAATATGGTAGAGTGATGGCAAGAAGCAGGGAGCACATATGAGATGAAGCAATGGGGCATATATCATGTTTAGAGGCTTTCCCTGCAGTAAAAATTCTTAGTTCCTGTAATCCAGAAGGGAGAAAAGAGTTGATATTCACAGGCAAGAGAAGTAAACAGAGAGAGAACGTGAGATAAGGAGCTCAGTGCTAAAAGAGCTCGATGAACTGTTAGAGGGTTGCCAGCATCAGACTAATAAGAAGAAAAAACATAGTTTTGAATGATGAAGCCTCATCTCTCATGGTGTTTATGGGTGGTTTCCGCTGTAAGAGACTTGCACTTCTAGCAGCTTCATAACCAAGATGCGTTTCTGCTTTGCTGAATGCAGCATGTGTTCTGTTCACATGACCCTTAAGAATCAGTGGTAAGGAAGAGGTTAAAATTGTTTATAGGGCTTTTTTGTGCATATTAACTAGGTATTGCTCTATTTTATCACTATAGTGCACTTTGTACAGCAGCTTTAAAAAGGCTTTAAGTAATATGAATATTTGCTATGCTTCCTGCAGTCTAATCTTCCAAATAATTTAGGTTATCCGTGCCATGGCATTTACTTAACAGTGATGTAGAAATTAGCCCTGAAGTGTCAGAAGATCCCAGAGCTGCTGATTATGGTTGTCTGATAAGAGCATCGGCCTATAATGGTTTTATACAATGTTTTCATCTCATGGTTCATCTGGTTTTGAAGGCAGTCAGCATTTTGATCAGAAATGTGCATTAGGAACCTCAGAGTCATAAGGAAAGCCACTCTTGCAGGCTACTTGATTTGCAAGGCTGTAGTAATAACTGGCAGATTCTTGTAGCTGTCTCTGGCCTTGATGCAGGCACTATGGTAGTGGCACTATGGTAGTGGCAGTACTTAGAACTAGAAGTTGTTTCTTTCCCCTCCCTGATTTGGGACTGTAGAAGCTGAGGAATTCAGTGAAATGGCTTCTGTCAAAGCTGGGGTTGATTCTCCCTAACCTGGTGCCTGGCTGATGCTGAAGACAAAGCTCTTTTTTTCATCCTGATCTTGCAGGTACTCAGCAGAGGAGAGCTGCAGCCAGTTGTGATCCTTTGGCAGCTCTGAAGGAGGCAGATGCTTATTGTGCAGGTGTTTGCAGATACAGGGATCATGGAACCCAAATTCTCTGTGGGTTCCAGCAGGGCCAGGATTTCCCCCTTACTCAAGAGTGACCTGATCTGCCTTTTCTACCCTGCTGTTAGGGTGACTACAGGGGCCTGGTCGCAGGTGGCCTCTGAAATTCAGCTAGTTATGCCAGTTCAATCCACCTGTAGATCTCATTCTCCTATTTCAGGGCAATATTTCTTTCCATTAATTCTAGCTGTATCTATTCTTTTATTGAACCCACAGTGAGGTCACTACAGAACTGTAAACCTTGATAACATGTCTCGTTGAGAGTGCTTGATTTCTGCATCTGGCTCGCTAGAATTTCCTCTGCCTATTGAACCTGAATGCATCTAATCAACTGCTGAATACAGGGTTCTGCAGGATAATTAACAACAAGCAAAGTAGGAATGATCTGGAAATTATTACATATCTTCTTGAAGTACCTTCTATGGAAACAGATTTTTGTTTTGCTCAAACCAAGCCTCAAAACCTACAACATTCTTCCATGGGGAATTTTCCAAGCTTGCTTTTTCCCATTATCTTTCCACACTCTGATCTTCCTTTCCTTTGGCAAAAGCACGTACCACTTCACCAAAACATTTGCATGTACTGTTGTAGCACACAGCTCTTCTGATCCCACATCAGGTGTCAAATCTTTAATATGATTTCCTGCATGTTTGACTAATCAATGCAGAACATCATCATGAAAGATAATTTTGCCCTCTGGCACTTCAGGGACAGGATAATGAGGCCTGGTGTTTTCCATTTTTTATTCTTCCACAAGAATCTACATTTTTTAGTCCCAGCTAATTGATTTAAGTTCATGGAGGAAGGTTTTTTTCCCCTTTCCCTTCCAGTATCTTGGATATTAATGGATTCTAGTGAGCTAGCAGAGCTGTGTGATCAGTATGTTTAGAGATTCAATATACTGCCGTTCTGACCTTTCAGAAGCCAGGGGGAAAAACATTAGGCCCAGCATGTTGATCCCACATGAACACTGAAATCTCAGGCAGGCTGGAGCTGTTTGACCTGCCTGGAGATAGGAACTTTCTGCAAGAAGGGAGGTTTGTTCTCAAATCATTTACCAAACAGGAGGGAACCAAAGTCTTGCATCCCATTGAGAAGTGAGGAGATTTATGGCCTTGCTTAGGCAGTGCTGGAAGGTGGAGGGATGGAAACCGAGGCTTTCAGAAGAGACCAGGCACCCATGTATACCTCTGAAAACCTTGGTCAGTGAGCATGGCATAGCAGGGTGTGAGTGATAAACCATGAGCACAGGCCAGATCTCTCACCTCCTTCCTTTCTGAGCAGGCTGTGAAGCTTTGGGTTTTCTGGAGGGAAGCTGGGCAGACTCCTCACTGATAATCTGTGAAGCTGAAGGAACAAGACAAAGGCTTTTCCAGTGGTAGCTGAACTCTGTCCATCTCGGCAAAACTCTGTTTTAGTCTTAGCATCCCTGAAACAGTGTGAACCAGCAAGTCAAAACCTGTTTTACTTCCTGAGGCACCACAGATAGCATGGCTTGAACATTGCCTTGTGAGTGATACTGTCCCTACTGGCCACAGATCCACCAGGTTCACTGGATGAGACCTCAAAGGGAGTGTATTCCCACTGCAGCAGGTATCTGAGGCTCTAAGAAGTATGAGTTAGACGTGTTTTTATGAATAATTCGTATATTTCTTCAGTATTTTACCACCATTAACTGGAGTTATTCTTGTATTGGTATTTTTTTAGGGATGGCAGCAGCTCCTGACGGATTTGTTTGGGGTTTGCCCTCTTCATAAATGAAGTGGCCGATAAAATTTAATTTTTCTTCAAAGAAAAGCCTATAGCTCCTTAAATTGCTCATTTAACATCACTGAAAAGTAATACTCCACTTTCGAATGGACATCGTATTAACTTTAAAAGGCCTATTTAAAGTGACGGTTGTCAGTGAGTGAAAGCCAGATATGGTAATTTCCAGTTACAAATCAGAGTGAGGAAACTGGAGAATGGACAACCTTGTTAACACAAGCGCGACGGAGGAAGCACCGGGGTCAGAGTGCCAGCACGGGAAGGAATAAAGACACAGCACCAAAAATATGTCCTATAATTAGGGCAGCTGTAAGAGTCAAGGTTGAAGATTCTTCACCATGACATGTCTGATATAGAAAAAGTGATAGCCAAGAGTAATCACTTACAGGCACTGAGCCTTAAAGGAACAGCACTGTACTTACCCTGCCTAGGGCAAGGGAAGCCTGTAAGACAAAGAACAGGGGGCATGGAGTGACCCTGGAGCAGTGTCTATGGGAAAGGGGAAGGAAGGGATGGAGATTTCAAGGGTCAACACTCAAAGGGACTGAAAACTAGGAAAAATGGGTCACTCATGGAGAGGTTTTTTGATCATGGTGTGGAACATTGTGACTCGGAGAGCAGGGTGGGTTGACCTGTGTGTTGGTAGGGGTATCCTGGGTTTAGATACAAGTGAACAGGCACAAAATCACCCTAGGGGGAACAGTGAGGGAGGAGGATGACAGGAGGAGGCAGAAACTGTGTGTTTGTAAATGGACATATGTAGGTACACTGGGCAGCAGGAGAGCAGAACCTGGTGGTCATTTAGATGGCATAGAAAGGACTCCAGCTCCAAGCAGCAAGCAGTCAGGAGGGCACACATCCAACATGGCTGTTGTGTGGTGCAAGGTCTCTTCTCCCATTGACAGTGCTCAAAGGAAGAGCCCTTGCAGGGGGATAAGGAGACATTTCTATTAGTGGAGGATGTCTCTGGATAATGGTTCCAGCTTCCTGGGAATCCTTCAGGATCTGTGGAAACCTTCCAGGCTTTATGCCTTCTTTATGACCCTCTTTGGCAATGGCTATATAAAAATCCCAAGGGGCTGTCACAGGAGAAGCCTCCTTTGCTGCCTTCTGCTATATTTCCTTGGGGAATGATCCAGTCCAGGCAGTTAATGTGGAGCGACATGAGCACATGCTTTTCTTCCTCAGTCCCTACCTCCTCCATGGGATTCACTTGAAAGGCTAAAGAAGAGTCAGGTTGAACAAAGTGCATTTACCCACTCCAAACACCCTTATTTCTCTGCATTAAAGTGTATGCCACGTAACCCACCTTCAGCTGAGCTTCCCTGTCATGCATTTGGGAGCTCTTTGGCTTGTGCAGCACTTGCTGTTAGACTCCACACTTGTGAATAACCCACCACATCTCTCTGGACAAGCCCGTTCCTTACCTAGGCTCAATCATTTCTAACAGTAGTTAATGGTTCATAAGTAACAATGATGAGCCCTTAAGAGAAGGACTGTTTGACCTTGCTTTGGGCTACTGTCTTCCCTCCCATTGCTGTCACAGATTTGGTTACCTGATTTTTGCCTAACAGCTTGCAGAGCCAAACCTTCCTTCAAGGGCAGGAGGATCATCCAGCCTCCATGGACATCTTCAGCATCCATCATTTGGTTGGCAGCGCTCTTGCGGTGGGTTTCAGAGGTTGAAGTGAAGCAGCTCCTTTCCTTTGCATGAACACCCTGAGAATGGAGTCACTGTGTCACTGGACAAGGAGTTCTGTGGCAGATCAAAGGCTGCGGGTGTTCAACTTGCCATGCAGCCCCTTTGTCAAGCAGTTTATTTTGCCTTTGTCTTTGTCAACCTATACTTAGGGATGCTAATTCGATTTTCCATTGAGAGGTGAGGATATCTATATTATTTTCCTAAAACTCCAGAGAATATTATAAATTTCTTTTTATTGCTTCCAGCCATGTTATTTAAAGTAATTAACCTTAATTTATAAATTTTTATATCAAACTGCCTTTTAACTTTTAGAACTGGCAGGAGAAGTCCATTTCCCAGGGCTCCTAATAGTTCTCCATTTAATCAAAATTCATCCATCAGATTCCAGTGTTAAATCATCTTTTAATTGGGAGTTACATTCTGGTTAATAGTTTTATAATTCGCCGCCTCTAATAGTTTTTACCACAGGGATCTACTCCATTTTTTCTCACTCTATTATTCCTGGTGTTCAGCAGGGACAGTTTAAAAATGTTCACTTCCCCTGCCTGTTCTTTGTGATCTCATTAATTCTTGCTAGCAAGTTCCCTTTCTCCTCATTACTGGAGCAGAACTACCTTTATCACTAGGTGAAACCTTCCTCGTTTCTACAAGTGCTCTCCAAGTTGTGTGTTTTTTTCGTTGCCTCTTAAAAGGAAAAATAACAATCTGCAATTTATTGGAGCAAATAAGCTTGTGCGTGCTGTGCATGGCCTTGGCACTTGACACTGTTGAGGTTTCAGCCTGGAGATTTTGGGGGCAAGAACTTTCTCTAACTTTGTGTTCGTGGTGTTTCTTACAGCCCTGACGTGGGTCAGGTTTTTGAGGAGGTAAAGTATCAACTACTAATAGTATGACAGAACCAAACAATCCAAGAGGCATAAAAAGGAACAGACTGATGGGAATGGCAGATTTGGAGGGCATCATTTGGTGCAAACCCGCATGCCTTCTGCATTGTAAGTGCAGTTAGCTGATGTTCACCAGCAACAGGAGCAGAATTGGGCCTCAGCACCTCTTACTGCTTTGCTTACTTGCAAATGAACTCTGCAGTGTAGCGTTGTCAGCTACACTGCATGCAGTGGCCTTGCTGGATGCAGCTGAGCAGACGGAGCAGTGCTACACGAGCTTGTTATCCTCCCAGAACAATATAAGGAGCCGAGCAGAAGTAAATAGTGATGTGGATGGGGTAGTAAAGCCAAACTTGTCGTTGCTCAAAAAATGCCTGGAATTAGCGTAAAATTAAATGTGAAACCTTAATCCTCCAAGGGCTGATTCTCAATTTGCAGATCCACAAAACCTCTGCAAATTACCCTACCAATCCTACTGACAGTTATAGGAATATGTTATATTGACTACCCAAAGTCAGCCTCGGTAGAGGAAAGTACATTGTAAAGTGCCAGGGGTAAGAGTAAGGAAAAACAATTTCCCAGGGTTTATATCTTAGTCCCTTGGACAGTCCTGGAGAATCGTTTCATATATAACTTCCTGTAAGAAAAATAGGATGGACAAGTGTAAACAGAATTATTATACAATTATAGTGGCCCTCGGAATAACTATAACACTGTCCACATGCATTTTTATGCTGCCATAAACTACCAGCACTGCAGTATTCTTTTAGCCCTTCTTTGCCCCATGCGGCAATGGAATAATTTCCCCTACTTAACATCTGCATCTGTGCAGTGATTTGATATGACAATGATTCCAAAATACTCCAGCACTTTTAATTGACTTCTGTTGAGATCATATCAGCAGCCACAGACAAGATCTTATCTCCCATCCCTCCTGACTGTTACAATATTTATGGTAATAAGGATCGTCAGCATTAGCCAAGTATTAAGTCCTCAGCTGTGGTAGCTACATTGAGAAGCAAGCCATAATTTCACAGACTGCTGGCCAGCCTTTCCTCTGAGTGATAAATAAATAAAGATGTAGCTTTTTGCTGGGTACAAAATCTATCTATGGAGTTTTTATGCCTGGAACCTAGATTTCAGAATTTCTTAAGAGAAATACTACAGCAATGCAGCAGTTAAAAAGTCCCCAACGCTTGCTACTGTATCTGAGGAAATTAGCATAGAAATCTAAACCAGTATTACAGCTCTTGTATGCATAGCAGGCCTACTATTACCTCCTCTTTTGTTGCTGCTGCAAACATTTACTTGGAGAGACCTTCCTGTCAATGCATTTTTGACAGGGGTCAAAGTATTTCTGAGGGAAACTGAAAGAGGACTGGGCCTGATCTCAAGCACTGACAGCATCCACAATAGTCTGTTTACTCCTCCTGCACGCTGGAAAATTAATTAAAAGTGTTTGTGAAATGTTTTGAGGCTGCAAAAGCCCAAGATGCTCTTGATAAGGAGAATGCTGGTCTGCCTGTGGGTGCAGGAAGCATTGCAGGTGGCAGTGGATGTGCTGGCTGGAGATCCTTGGGGCTCTTTAACAGGGGTATTTAGCAAGACCTCTTGCTTCTCCTGGTCAGAGAAATACGTGTGCAGCTTTCAACTCTGTCTTTAGATGGCAGTCCAGAAGGGGAAAATGTAGTGGGATCAACCTGCATTGTTTTACACTGCTTTTTTAAAAAAAGTCCAGGAGTGCAAATTCCCCAAAATATTTGTTAATTTTATTACATTAAATTTTATTATATTACAAATTCTCCCAGCTTTAAGATACTCATTCCCCCCTGCAGTTCTGATCCAGCTCTGGACCAACAACACAAGAGACATGTGGAGCTGTTGGAGCGAGGCCACAGGAGGCCATGGAGGTGCTGTGAGGGCTGGAGCAGCTCTGCTCTGGAGCCAGGCTGAGAGAGCTGGGCTGGGGCAGCCTGGACA
>JBCJKH010017240.1:0-38097 GCA_039877255.1 Loriculus beryllinus
GCCTTGGGTGACATGGTTTAGTGTGAGGTGTCCCTGCCTATGGCAGGGGGGTTGGAACTGGATGATCTTAAGGTCCTGTCCAACCCTAATGATTCTATGATTCTATACAGGATAAAAATGCTTAAAACCCACATGTGCCTTAGAGCTCATGCCTGTTCCATGCCTCCAGAAAGCGGAACACAGAACAAACACCATTTTCCTGCAGGTCACTCTGAAATGGCAATGATTAAGGAACATGCTATTTCCTTAATTGGAATTTCCCTTTTATAAAATACCCCTTTCCTCACATCAGGCTCTATTACAAGCAGTGAACCACAGCACTACACTGCCTTTTCAAAGCTAAATGTGTATGACACTTGTTCTTTCCTGAAGTTCTCTTCTACCACACTAACATTTACCTTCCACTTAAGGCTTTTAAGCAGCATGTCATAACACAAGGAGCCTTACCTTCAATCCAAAGTAGTACACTGAAAACAGCAAGTGGTGGAATGTATCCGGACACATATTCAGCTCGCACCATCTTTAGTTTCAACATATAAACCTTTTTTTTACACAGAAAAGTGCTTTTCTAATATCCAGCAGTAAAAGAATTTTTGAAAGACCATTCTGTCTCCAAAGAGCCCATTAGGATCAGTTTTCCATTCTAAACAGAAATTCCTATCTTCTCAAACAGCTCCAGCTCCTCCAAAGCAACCAAACTACCCTGAGCTTTCTAGCATGCTTACCTGCCAAAAGAAACACATGCTTCTAAAGGAGGAACAGTAGAAAGCTGAGAAGCATTATTTAATGGCAATGAAGTTTGAACAGGCAAAAAATATTGTTGCTTTTCTTGGAATTACAGGTTTAGCTTAGAAATGCTCTTTTTTCATTAGGCTGGTAAGATCAGCTGCCTTTACTCAATTGATTTTTCCGCAGATTGGTTCTTTAAAGATCTGCTATCTGCACGTTTGAGATGACCTAAAGCGTTAACACTTTACAGATTCATATTTGTGCATGTGACTACAATTCTCAATTCTCTAAATCCGTATTTCTAAAGTTCAGGGGGTTTTACCTCAAAGTCTCAGCTATTTTGTGCTACATGTAATCAAGAAATACACGTACCATATACACTTACAGGGAATGGAGTATTAAGTATGCACCAGGGTATGTAACATCTCACTTTCCTATATTGAATAATCTATGCAGTTAAGACCCCTATTTTCCACATGTATTCCTCATCTCTGACACAACTTCGTCACTGCTACCGGGTCAGAGCATTTGTTCTGCAGACCCCACATATCACACACAACCGTATAGCTCAGGGATCGCAAAGGCTGCTCCAACGCTGCTGTGTAAATTACCAAGGTCATGGTGCTTTCAGCTGCCTGCAAGGACCTGTGAAGCTACGAGTGCCTGAAAGCAGTTCAGCTGCAAGGGAAAATAGGGTTCAGCATGCACAGTCATTGCCTTGAGAGTTACAGCACAGAGACCTTAACTTACAAGGTGAATACAGGATATAAGTGATCCCCAAGGAGCCCCTTGCTTTCTTGTTGACAGCTGAGAAAGATTACATGTACAAACCCCTATTGCAATTGGCTTTTAGGCCAGTAGTTTTAAATATTAACATTTCATTAGGTATTTCCTTCATTAAGTTACTGACCATCTTTATCCTTCTCTCCAAAACTGTGAGGATTGGATGTGCTGTGTGGTTTGGGTTTTTGTTCAACCCCCCTTCCCCAGGGAAGGTACTTATTCTCCAAGGAACTCAAATTACTCCATTGCTATAGATTAAATTCCTCTAGTTTTACTCCTCTGAAACTCATTCCTCTGTTCAAAGAGGATTTTTCTCCCCCAGTGAAAAACTAACACAACATCAAAGTTGTAAGGTGAAAGAGATACGTGAGATACTGCATCTTTTAGACTGGGATTTTGTATGGTGTTTTGTGATGCAATTTATGGCACTAAAACTCACAAATTCGGGCATTTTCTGGTGTTTAAGATTTGCAGATATTGTCTGCAGCAATAAATAATATATAGCATCTTTATGAAAAAGATTTCTGATGTGAAGTTGTCCATTTTAAACATAAGGCATGTAAACTCTTCTACAGATGCCAGTTTTTCCATCTGTAGACACACAGAGGGGCTCATCTCTGTACTGCTGCCTCTCTCTGTTGAAGAAAGCGTTGGAATCAAATAGGAACCAATTGTGGAGGTGTTCCTGAGGGACAGTTTCATGGCTTAATCACTCCAACTTCCTATTCTGTTAATAACATAGCTGAATAAAGATGATCTGATACTACTTGTGCAGTCACTTTAATGAGTCCCTGGAAAGCAATGCCTGGAGTGAAGCATGCCCAGATCTCCTCAATAAGAGGGGAAATTTCTGCACAAGGATTAGAAACATCTTCAGTTTATACACATCAAGAGCATCTTTTTGATCCTGAATCTTTATTCTGCTCTAAAGAAATGAAAGGAATTTTTACAGAAAGTTTTAGTTAAATATGAAGATCAGGGCCTGAGCTAAGAAATTCCTCCCAGCTTCCCCTTCCAAATCTTAGTATATTAATCTCCTTTTCTTTTAGCTGCTCCAGTTCTTGCATAACAATGCCATTTCCTGAATTCAAATCTCCACAAATAAACCCTAAAGCTGAATAATACTTTATTAAGCTCTATGAATATTCCCTCAAGCAGGACATCCTTTTAAAACTGGGGTGTACCATCACAATTCAGCATCATTCTCTTAGCTTTTTCACACCAAGAACCAGAAGCACTGCAGCAATCGACAACCTAAAGATCTTCCTGAAACATAAACCTACCACCTTTTCCAGAGGAGATTTTTAATACACTACCCATGTTTTGTTTAAATTCTTATCACACCATGTAGCAGCCATTTATTTCTCTGTATTTGGGCAAGCTCACAGGGAAGTCCTGTACAGGTATTTGCAAAGGAAGAAAAAGCACACTGCCAGCATCCTCTGCCTTTCTGTACACACAAACCCACGTATCTTTTCCCAGTGTTCAAACTGTCAGTGCCTAAATCTTTACGTAAGTGGTTATTCCAGTAAAATATGAAAATTAAACCAAGTATTTGATCTACAAAGTATCACAGTCATAGAATAGATGCTCAGTTCTGATCTGCCTGCTAGGTAGCTCTTTTCATTACCGGTATTGCTAGTGAAAACATTCACCAGAGGCTAAACCCAAATGTGTAATTACTGTGTTGTAGCTCCTGCCTAAACACAGGCTGGAGTTCCTGTATGTTAGGTTTTAGCTAAAATGTGCCACCTGAAGCATGACTTACAGGATGAAGAGCAAGGCAGTTGATGGCAATGAAGACTGTAGATGGACATAGTCCAGAGGGGACTATCACAAGCAAGGAAAAAATAAACCATTGTGAATAGCGTCTACTTGGGGAGGTGGGGGAGGAAATATATTGGACTCTAGAAGGCAAAACTTATTTCACAATTGAGTTCATTATAACAAACTATTCACTATCACAGCTTTATCATCTGCTCAAGACCCATGAGAGAGCTTTTCTCAAAGGGTTTTCTCCAACAAGAATAAAACCAGTATTACTAAGAAGAGATTAATTACCTGCTGTAGGTTTAACATTTAAATCCCCAGTGAAAAACACTGCATGACCTTTGGTGAGGCAAGACTGTTTTGCACATTGAAACTGCTAAAGTTTATTGCACAAGGAACAATAACTAAGGACTTAAACCATCTGTCAAAGTCCCTAGGCTACCTAAACAGTTTTGTAATGAGCCATAGAGCAACACACACACTGGTGTGCCCCAAACCATAGCACTTGCTTGATGGAGCGAGTGTTCTGTACCTTTATCATTCTCAATGATTTAGTGCTGCAGAGTCTGAAGTGTGCCATGGCACAATGAGATGCCAAGCAGTGCAAAAGCTGAGCCAAACCCACACTGTGCCAACCCAGCCTAAGCAGCGCTTCCCTAAGGAATGAGGAACAGAAACCAAGTCAGCTTTTAAAACCTGATCCCGAAAATATACAGATCAGGAAACAGCCTCATAGCTTTTGGAGTGGTGCCACTATGATCAGCATCTCACCACCTGCCTCCCCATGCACTCTTTAAGGTAAGTCTTCTAAAAGCAACCTGAAAAATCAACTGAAATGGAAGTGAAGAATCTAGAATGACAGACAAGCTCTTAAGGTATAAATCTCTAAATAAAAAAGCCCTTGGAACCCCCAAAGCAAAATCACAGTTTAATCCATCATATTTCAGCTCACTGTTATACTGACATCTTGGATTCCAAGCATTTTAGAAGGCTTGAGATCTGTGTAAAACTTGTAATCCGAAGCTAAAAATGAGATTAAATTTATGTCATATCAATCCAGCAACGTACAAAACATTATGTAAGACAGAACATTTTTAGCATGCAAAGGTACAAAACACATTTACAGGGTTTTCTGCTCTGAAATATCTGAGCTTATTCAGATACAAGTTTACTATCACTGCACACTCAAATATGTTTAAAGCAACAAGATTCTGGATCTTTGACTTTCTCTTTAAAGAGCATGTAAGCAGCTGAGCCTTTCTGAGCCCATCAGCTCATCAACAAGACATTTCTTAAGGTGAAGATTTACAATTTGCATAAGAAGATAGAAATCTGCACTTCTGGTCGAAAGGACTATCCTTCCACTTCTCTGGCTGAGTGCTCCCCGTGCAGCTGGTGGAAGTGCTTATGGGTTGTGTAATCAGCTAGATAGACATGGTCCTTAATCTGGCTGGAAATTAATCCCCCTACCACAAAATCTCCAGCCAGATGAGGAACTCGGTTCAGCTGGTCACATCTGCACAAGTGCTAATGCTGCTGAGCCTCCCCTTCTTTGGCAGTACTGCCTAAAAGCAGCCTTATGCAATCAGCAATCTGCATGTGCAGAACCATAGTTAAGTACCTCTGGGATGTTCACTTGTAAACAGCTTCATGCGTTTAATATTACTCCACTTCAAGGTTTTACTGAAGAGGCAACTCTAATTTCCCAGAGTGTCATTTTATCTTTTTTTGCAAGTTATTTCTGACCATAGAAACACAATCACAAAACCTAAATGCTGTGATAATTCTGAAGTAAAAACTTGAACTGGGCATGGTATAACATCATATTTTAAACAAATTCTGACTTCACTGTACTAATATTCCAGAGATCACATGTTCACATTCTAAGAAAATGAAGTTTGTTGCTGTGTGTCCTCCCTTGACAACTTGCAAACACTTAAAAGGAGAGTCAGGATCCCAAATGCATCTTAAAATCTGCAAGTTTTGCAAGTACCAGCTTGTAAAGGCAGAAAGAACCAACCAAGGCAGAAAGGATCAAGGCAGAGTGCTGCTGAGGAACACTTGGCAGAGTTCACCAGTTGTTCAGCCAGACAAATGGGTCTTAAACATGCAGCTCTTGCCCAGGCACACACAGCACTGCTGCTGGTAAGTGATGCACTGGATGTGACAGAAAGGGATGTGGGCAGTGGGAACGCACTGGAATGGGGAACTGAGGAACTAAAGGACCAGTACATTGGAAATAAACCCCTCTCCTCTACTCACAGAGGTGGTTAAGAGAGAAAAATCAAGCTCCAGTTTTCCAAGAACATGTTTTTTACACCAAACTGAAAGGAGTGAAAACTTCTTTTCAAAGAAATTAGAAATTCCACAGCATTTTCCCACTTTGGGCTTATGCCAAGCAATGCCACCACCCTGAACAACACGAAGTTAAAAGGTTCAACAAAACACATTTCAACTCTAAGAGGAAAGAGAAAATATGGGTAAAATAGCTCAGGAAAATTAACACACTTTTGTGAATTGTTTTGGTCAGAATCATCTTTTTCACTGTGATAACGTCTATCCACCTTTTCAAACATGAAGAAAACAGACTTGTATTTCCATCCCAAGTCTTATCTTTCCACCTTAACACTTAAAATTGTCCAGTGACCTAAAGCCCTTCCATTTCCCCCTAAATCCCAAAGGGATAATCAGCATCCATTTGAACAGATACCAGATCCATTAGTGTATATCTATTGGATACTTGATCCATAACCATAAAATATGTAGTTACATTTGGCATGCGGATAACAAGCAACATCAAGTCTGGTAGGCAGTCTGGTCCAAGGACATGTTTCTTGCAAGAACTGAACCAAACTTTCACAAGAAGTTGGCCTGTGTTTTGAATAATCCCAGATTATTCAGACTATAATCAATCCAGAAAAGAATAGTTGCTTATTTCACAGATCTCATATTCAGTAAATTCTCAGAGAATCACCTCAGTTATCCTGCCCGTGCACATACCCACAGAATAAGAAGTCAGTGGAAGGAAAATGCTCATACTGTTTTAAATTGGTCACTTCAGTTTTGCTTTGTGTCTTTTCCTCCTGAATAGCAACAGCTTCTCTCTTGAATACATGTTAATAGTTGGCTTTCAGTTTTGAAGATCAGATTTGAGCTGTTCTCTGAACAGCATCCAAAAACCAGCAACTAGTTCTTAAAGTTCCTGCATTTTCTTTAGGGGAGAAATTCAGTACTTTTGTTCTTAAACTCTCATAAAAAGGCTGTAGTCAGTACAAGTGAAAGCATTTCAGGTTAGTCATTTTTTATGTAGCTCTGAGTTTGGACTGAGTCAATAGGATAACAAATTCACTAAGTTCATCTCCCATAGTAGCTAAGCTGAACCTGTGGGAAAATGGCACCTGATTGAGCATCTGGAGAGAGGTGGCACCTGAAGTTGCCAATACATGGGTATAGGACAACTGGTCTGGGGCTTGGAGCAAGTTGCTCTAGTGGAAGGTATCCCTGCCCGTGGCAGGGGGTGGAACTGGATGAGCTTTAAGGCCACTTCAACCCAAATCAGTCTGGGATTCTATGATTTTATGCATATGTAACAAACAAAGAAGGAAAGAAACAGAACTGAAAGTTACCAAAACACAACTGCTGCAGTGCATTATCTCAACAAATATTTACTGTCACAGCCAAATTTATTTGATAATATGTAGAGAATGTATTTGGCACATGAGAATGAAATCACTAAATAATCCTGCCAGCATGTTTTTGAGACAAAGCTCCTTCTCTGTGAACCTGATGGTAAGCAGACAGGCTTTTTATTCTGATTGTCATTAACAATGCAAACCCAGCACAACTAACCATCACCTGCAACACGTTCCCACTTTCCTTGTGAAAAATGCACCATTCCAGCACAATGAAGGTGATCAAAATGATCTGAAGGGCAACGCAGCCTTGCACAAGGACCAGTTCTGAAGACAGCGATTAGTTTCACAGGTTTCACAGCTGGTTACCTGCAGGAGCAGGGTACAAGTGAGAGGGTGAACCAATAATGAGCAGTTTTCTCAGTTTATAAAAACCAAACAAATACTTTCTGTTCTTTTCCTAATTCCACAAAGATGAAACGCTTCATATTTTGAAGAGTGGGGAGCATTATTTTAAACCCCAAAAGCCTAATACAAAATGATCTTTCCAGAACTGCAGGACTACCTGCAGTGCATTCAGAAGACAAATTCCACTCATGTTTCCCAGCATTAAAAAGCAGATGTTTTCTCTTGCATTAACAACAGCTTGATTACAAGATAAATTTAGCCTCTGTGCAAAGAGAGGAGTGAACAGAATGGCTCCCTTAAGGCACAATGTATGAGAGCTATTAGCTCCATTTCTTTTTGATATGCTGTAGAGAAGGATGACAGAAAGAGCAAGCTTCCAGTTGTCACACTCCTCATCTGTCTAGTCCATAGATGGCTTTGTTCCACATTAGCTCTGTTACACCCCTTTGCAGTCCTTGTAACCTGCATCCTGCAATCTGTGTGGTCTTGTCAGACTAGGTTTAGAGAAAGCGTTTGGGGGTTTGAATTATTTGGTTTTTAAAACCTGGGATAGCAAGAGAAGGTCATTTCATTTAAAAACCCACAGGAATCAACTAGGATCCCAAATATTTGCGTGTGAAGACAGACAGCTGTGTGGGATGTGGTGGGGGAATTTGGGGTTGAATATTAGTTGATGTTGGGCAGAGGAAGATGGCCGGTTTCCCACCAGTGCTTTTGCTAGACTGTTTTGCACAACTGCCTGTAGCACTGATTGTCCATTAAAATATTTAACTTGTGGAATTCATGAAGCAGGAGACAGACATCAGTGTAATAGGTCAGCAGCAAAAAATATCAAAAGAGGAAGCAAATCTGTGTTTGGGCGTGGGAGAATAATGAGTAACTACCATGGGTACATTTAAATAGAAGAGCTACATTTAGGGAAATAGTCTGCATTCAAGCATACAGGGAAAGAGGAGGAAAAACAGGAAGAGGCATAAATAAAGGGCAGAGGAATGAACAGAATGATGACCAATTGGGCAACAAAACCCATGCAAAGTGAACCATCTTTGAGAGATCTGATCTAGATTGCTAGGAATGCTTCAGCAAAGGACAGATAAGGTTTACAACAGCACACGGGACTTAAAATTCAAAGCATGCTGTTTCACTAAGCTCAAAATAACCATTTTAACCACATCCGAGATGCTGTCACAAATGCTACAGTTAGGCTATAAATTTTTCATTGCATTTTTAAACAAATTACTGCCTAGTCCTCAACTTTTGCTTTTAATGCAAATAAAAGCATCAGAAATGTACACAAATCCTTCCAGAGTATGGGTAAACAATACTTTCTTTTGTGACAAAGTCAACTTGGAATATTGCCACCTCCGCACCCAACCTCCCCTCATCCTGCTGCTACTGCTCTGCAGGACCACTGTCCTCACAGGTCAACTGACACACTGCCCACCCCAGGTGCTAAGCCCACAACATTCCTTGGCCTGCTTGCCAGTGAAGCCTTATGAATCCATTTCCAGCACAAATGAGAGAGCAACAAATTTGTGATAAGCAGCCAGGAATGCCAATATGGCAAAAGAGATGGAAAACCACAACTAACAACTCTTCTCAGTGGCGCTGACAGCCTTCTGCATGGTGGCAGTGGAACTGATGTGGATAAACAGTAACACAAGTAAATAAGCATCACTCATATCACTCCCAGTTTTTCTGGGATCCATCTCCTGACTCAGCTATAGAAATGTATGTACTAGCATAGCACAAACCCAAGGGACATGGGGCAGGAGGCAGTAGGGCAACTCTTTCTGATGACTAACGTGATACACCCTCCAGCATGCCAACTAGAGACAGATCCAGGTAGCAGATCCAGGGAACAACTGAAGGATTGCCTGGCTAGTGAGAGCCAGAACCCATAGTGTCACTTCCTTCTCTTCCAGCCCTAGAGCATGTTCTGTTATCTTCCCGTGCTCCCATTCCCAAGTTCAGGACTCAGAAGAGCTGTTTCAGGGACAAAAGCCAACATCAATCTCTAACAAAAGTTACAGTTAACAGAATTAACAGCTTACTCTTAATTCATTATATTCAGTACAGGGACATTGTATAGGTTCCTCCCCCTTGCCACATTCCTGGGGCCAGCCTCACTTCTTCCTTTGTGCTGTTGCTGATGATTATGAGTCTCCTCACCGAGCCAACTTGAATTGCAAACTTACTGCTAAAACTGTCTCCTTCACTGGATTAATTTTCTGCTGCTTTAACAAGTTGACTCAGGTTCAGTGGAGGGCTCACAGTTGCTGGTGACAGGGCAAGAAGCAGAAGCATGCAGCTGGGAGAGAAGATGGAAGGAAAAACTGAGCCATTATTTCTGTATTAATTTAGGTGCTGTTTGATGCCACAGCTGAAAGGAGGAAAGAAAATAAGATCTATAAACAGAAAAGTACTGCTGCAGGGTAATTAAGACCTGGGAGTAAACATGCCAAATGGTGTTTGCCACACGACAACAAACAAATGTGAATCAGAATGTGAATCAGTGCTTGAGCAGAGGAAGGAATGTTTTCTCAGCTATTCAGGAAGCACTTCGATTGTTTGGGAAAGGTGTGAGTCATTAACTCCCGCATGTACAAGTGAGACATCCAAAGCTATAAATACCTGACATGCTTCAAGGGCTCTTTGGGATGGAAGAATGGAAAGCTACATGATTTTTTTCTCAAAGTTACAGAAGCATGAATCCATGCATCATTTCACAGGCTTTGATTTGTTGTGTTTAGGCTCTTTTGAATTGCATTACCAAGGCATGAGGAGCCATAACCTTGAAAGAACCTGTTTTCTTACTTGTGATGCTTTGGGTAGCTGAACAGCTATTTGGGATACAAGATGAGAGGTGCACAGGATTTGACAGCAGGCAACAGTTCTGTGTGTCTGACTTTGTAGGTTATAATAGGCACTAAGTGAAATCACCTTTCTGATGGCAACCAAGAATCTCACTGGTACAGTTGCGTGTCATGAAAACAATTCTCCTTCTCTGATTCCATATCTGCTTGCAGGAGCCCAGCATCAAGGCAGGAAGAAACTTTTACTGTGATCTTGAACTACTGATTTTTATAACAACTGTAGGGCTCTTCAGATTAGAACACACTCAAGCTCTTAGTTTGGTTGTAACTCCAAACAGAATTCAGTCCTTTTAAACACAGGTGAAAAGGCTGTCAGGCTTCAGAGGCAGTTTTCATTCTCAAGTGCAAATCACCATAGCACCACAGAGCTTCAGTGCATTAAGGTTATGAAGCCCTGGTGAAGGATTTGGTTCCTAATCTAGACTTAGCCAGTCTGGCTGTTTAAAGGTAAATATTACTATAATAATCAAAGCCTGAATCCCATTTCTTCAGATACACAGCTTTAACATTTTGCCTATGAAAGTCATCAAGTGGAGATGCTATTAAACTCCTACACAATCCCTCTAGAGAAAAGTGTACTTTCTCCACATGATGGGTACTTCAAAATGATTCTTGCAATGTCTTCAACCTTGGACAAAAAAAAAAACAGATTCTAAAGAATACTAAGGGACTGTGCATGAACATGCCACAGGCGCCTTCCAGAATGGAACCATAAAATACACCAAGGGGGGCTAAGGAGTGATTGCACATTACTCTGCTGGGACTGACCAACTCCTGGGAAAACCAGCTGCACAACAGGAAAAGGGCAAACTGGTTGGTACTCAGGAGCCTGGGCACATGAGACTCATTCACTGACTCTACCCCACATCTCAGAATAGGAATACACAAGAGGAACACAAAAAATGTGCTTGGCTTTGTGTAGGCACATGGAAAGTGTGATTTTACAGTATCATAAATATTTAATTACACTTTTATATCACAAGTGATATCCTTTCTAAATTCAAATGCCTTTAAAAATTCATATTAAAAATGCTTTAGAACTATATTTTTATTTTCCTAAATAAAAAGACTTAGGAAAGAAATACATTTAAGAAGAACTTATTTCCCCGTTACTTTATCTTCACAGCAATTGATCAGGTATCATTACAAGCCAAAGCTATACAAAGTGATCTGCAAAACCTTTTTCTCCTTTAATAAAGAGGTTTTTGGGAAGTAAAGACTGATTGCCTAGACTACTGCTGCAGTTGAAACACTGCAATCGGCATTTAACCTATGTTACATGGCTCACAGCTTCATTACTGTTGCAAACCAGCAGACTATGAGGTGGTATTGCTTCCTCTGCAGGCTTTCTGCTGTTGCACACTTCACATTACAGCTGTTTCAGAAAGTGAGCAAACTTCTATGCATTTGATAAAGAAGGCGGTTGTTTAAAAACCTTGAAGTCTGAAACAAACATTCCCACTTAGTGCCCCAGGGCGAGTAAACCAAGAAAGACTGATGAGCTCATCACCAAAAGCTGCTGCATGCCAGAGCTGCCCATATTGCAATGTGGTAACACAGAGAACCTCACAACTACAGCTTGATTGTTCTATTGATGTATTTGTACATAGTCACCAGGGTAATGCCAATAATTCATGTAAAAAAAGGTACTTAAAGACCATGTTAAGAACTACCTTGTACTGTGCCATTTATGAATCTTATTTCTCGTATCATGCCAGGAAGCAGAGGCCAGCTGAGACCTGATGCAGTTGCCTTTGTGTGTCTGAAGGACAGTAAGGATTAAATAGCTGTTGCTGTGAAGTCATGAGCTAAATTTGCAGCATGTTTCATACAGTGGTTCCCCAACACGGCAGCAATAAGAAAAAGCATAAGTTTGTCTTGCTTTCAAGAAGTCGAAGGTAATGGTGGGGCTTTTCACACTAGAATCACAAATCACTCTACACTGTGCAATTTAAAAAGAATCTAGAGGATGCAGGTTTTCCACAGCAGGGCCCCGTCAGGCTGCTCAGCCAGGAGCAATCTTCCATGATCTCCAACACACATTCTTGGACTAACGCACGGAGAGTGGAAAAAGCTAAATATGCAATGCAACAGACATACATGTATAAACCCATCTAAATGTTCCCGAGAAACATCTCTTAAGAAGTCTCATTCAAATGATGGCAACATACTCAAGTGGTTCTCAAAACAAACAACTGTAGAGCCCTGCAAGAGAAAGACATTTCTGAGTTTCTGCAATGAAGGTTTACTGTCAGACAGAGGAGGCACAGCCAGTTCCTTTTCACTCAGCCTCACAACTTCGGTTTTAAAGCAGTGGCTTGATAGATTTTCCTACTGCATCCACGTATTGTTTTCTCACATTACCAGTCATCTGAGGAATGGAAAAAAATACATCATTCCAGACTGGGCTGAAGGTATCAGTCAAGAAATAAAATGTTGTTGTCACAGACAGAGTGATTTATCAAGCTACTGTCTCTCAGTGAGACTATGGTGAATGTGCAAACTCATTTCAGTGCAGAGTAAAGCAAGTTAGGTTTAAGATGTTTAAAACCCTGACAGTGGTGCAAGCTATTCAGCTTCACTCTGCACTGAAATCAGCTAAGAGGTACTGATATAACCTGTGGTTGAGAGATGAATGAAAGGCAAGGGACAAATCCCCTTCACAGGCTGCAACCTGATCTAGACAGAATTTGTCAGTCTGCACAAAGAGAGTAGAACTAAGTTGAGGGAATGTGGCTGGGAGGTGTGAGAACTTCATAAATATCCAATTCAAAACCAAAAGTATAAATGTATTAAATATTCTGGAAAAATACAAATCTTGATTAGCCAATGTCACACGCACAATGATCAGCAATAGTTATCCACAAGAAAGATTTTGGGAACACGGCAGCACTCCAGGCTCTCAGCTTTGCCCTGCTCATTTTTGCTTTGATGTCAGTAAGTTCTTCATGTTATTGGTTCAAGCTCTATCTTTTCATCAAACTTGTGTAATATATAATTTGGAAATGAGTTTCTTAGAGGGACAAGAGCTGTCAAAGAGTAACCCGTATCAGATCAGCCTCAGCAAAGTGGTAACAGCTTAGAACAAGCCAGAGCCAAAGTTGGAATTTCAGAGCATACTTGCAAATTATTCTTTTTAAAAACCACAGTGTTGACATTACAAGGGAAGAAAAGAGAGGAAAGATCCTATCTTCTGAGCCCTTCATCAAATTACTTCACAATTCACCCACTAAACCTATCCCTGGTTCCCATAAGAGACAGCAATCTGAGACGGAACAAGCTTGTGGGTTTTAGAGCATTAAGGGAGAAGAGAGAATGTTGCAACCAAATCTCTGGAGGATGTAGAAGCATTTGGAGATATTTTAAATATCAAAGTAATTTTATGGAATTCATCAGATATAAAAGAGGGGGTCAGCTTGAAATTATCCCCCAATCTATGTGCAAGACACACAAACCAGAAGCACAAACTACAGTGTCTGCAAGTTCCTATGTTTCTCTCAGTGAGCTTTCTTCAAAGTAATTGTCAAAGACATTAGATGCCAGTATTGAGGATGGTATCTGGTAGCTCTTAATCTATCCCAGCCTCTCATCTTTGAAGCAATTCCATTTCTGTCTCAGTGTCTAATTTCCATTTTACACATCTTATAATTGTGTTTGTCCTTTTGTCCTTTAAAGCTGACTTTTAAAAGATTCCCATCATTAACACACCTCCAAAGAACAAACAACTTGCTCCCTTTCTGGGTCCTTTGGTCGAGATAAAATTCGGAAAGTTTTAATTATTTTCCCTTACATGTTTTAGAAAGTTGGAAATTGCTTTAAATTGCTCTTTTACAAAAAGTTGTGGGCTTGGACATCACTTTCTTCTGGAAGGGATGTATGCCTGGCAGAAGTTTCAGATCCTTCAACTGTAAGCTAAGTCACAGCATGACTTACTGTTCACTTTGTCTTCCATCAAGTCCTGCCTATTTTTGATCATACTTAAAATGCTTACAGTTTCCCTTTGCACATTTAGGAACTCCTCTCAGGCCAGAAATATTCCACAGGGTTTCTAGAACTCCTTACTAAGATTTTGAAACATTCTGCTGCAGCCCATCTATCTTCTCTACAGAGGTCTCTTTTCATGTTCGGAATGGGTAACACCCAATCTTTTTCTTCTTGAGACATGGACATGCTAACACTTTTTAACCCGTAAAATTAGAAGCTGGCAAATCCTTACCAAGATTAAAAAACCCGTGAAAAATAGCTCCCAACACTGAGCTATGCATATTTCATGATACACCCTTTGCTATACACAAGAGTATAAATAGTGTCCACAGCTGTGCAATTTATCCTTAGCCATTAAACGTCTCCACAGTCTTACAATTTCTAAAAGTGCCTGCGCTGCCTACAAATGAGCTGCATTAATATAAACAGCACAGGCATGGCCAGAGAGCCTACAAAACAAAAGCCCTAAGTACAGAACTAAACTCAACCTAAAAGTGTCACCTTCCGATTTCAGAAATAAGAGCTTGTTACAATTTCACAGCTGATCAATTTGCCAAGAACACTTTCCAATGTTTTGATCCCACAGTCTCGAATTCCTGGTTTATACTCCTTAGGGGAAAACAAGCCTTGTTTGAATAGAACACAGCCAACCAGCTCCTCTGTGCTCTGACTCCTCAGCTTATGCACTGGAGATACTTTGCATCCTGCTGAAGTCCGAGAATAGTTTGACCAATGCACCCAACAGCCCCCTGATAGAGGAGATGGTGAAATAGCCTGGAAAGCCTGACAGACTGAAACAAAGGCTCAGTCTAACAGCTAGGCACAGCAACGCAACTGAATATGGCTTGATTGTCTCAGGTCCCAAGCAAACATGTTCATCATATAGACAATTCTATTAAATGAACCAAGACTGTTCACATACAGCACTTTGCAGGGGACTAAGTGAGACTAAAATAAGCTGTACATTGTATCTTATCTCCATTTTAAGAATGAGCAAGTTTCTTAACCTCTTTGTCTCAGTTTCCAAGGCTACAAGTGAGGCACGACAAAGACAGGAAGAAAAACCAGATATTTTTTGGCTCCCAGTTTCTCTTTTCTTCTCTTTGCTGTTCAGCCATCTTATCTCCCTAAGCTGTAGGCTTTAGTTATTTAAGCACACATAGTATTCTGTGCAGCCTGGGGTTTTGGTGATTCTAATCAGCTTTCCTTTTGCAAATCTGGCCAATCATTTGGTGACTAAACTTGATCTCTTCTTGCTTATATGCACTTGGAAATAACCAAAGAAACAATACCATGAGCAGCACTAGCTGAGGAAAGGACACATTCCTATAACAAAGTTAAACCCAACTATTTTTAAAGGTATGCAAATGATGGCAGAGAAGACAGGAAGCCACATTCAAAGTGAAAATCAAAGCCATTCTTTTGTAAAATTTCGGGAAAAACTTTGAAAACTGGCATTTTCTACTTTTCTCCCCCAGAATGTCTTTGTTCACTGCTAAAGGAAAAACAAAGCATCAAGAAATGAAGTGACGTCCCTCCTCCGCAGAGAAGTAGTGCAGTCTCCTCCCCCTTCCAAAGGGGATCACAGTTTGCCAGCTTTGGCAGCCACTGTAGTATTCAAAATAGAAATGAATCCCAAACTGTGATTTGGCAACCAAGTGCTGACTATTCAGCCAGCCTGTTTCCCCCTCTTTTCCACTTCCTTTCTACCATTCTATTAATATCTAGAGAAGCTTTCAAACACCTCAGAGATAAACGCACGCACAGCCACCATCTAGACAAAGAGCCCCATGAACTTTAACACATATGCAACATATGAATCAGACAGACCTGGCTTTGTAAAGAGAGTGTTCCTTGTATGGCCAGTTCCCAGGCTGCTGCGACATATCAAACAGCTGCTCTTATTCTTACATACAGCTTGAGCTTGAAGGGAGGCACCCTATATGCCTTCCTAAACCTGGAAGCACCAGCTCATTTCTCCCTGTTGATTTGTCCCTAGTAAAAGTCAACACTAGCAAACTTTCTAACAGGTTCCATCAATTTTTCAGCATGCAGAGGCAGAACTAAGATTGCCATAAGTTTTCGCCTACAATAATGTCAATCTGAGAATCCAGAATGATATTTTATAGGTATTTGAAGGAGAGCATGAAACGCTGTTGAAAGAAAATATCAGGGCAAAAGATGGTAGATGAATCAGACCCAGAGCCTCCCCAGGGATAGCCAAACGCACTGCCAGAGTGACTTGCGCTAGCTGGAGTCAGCGTGCAAGAAACACCTCCCAAAACAATTGTTTTGGAAGAAAACGGATTTAATATGAAACACAGCTTGGCACAGGGTGGGAGCAGTAAGCCAGCTGTCACAGGTGATTGAAGCAGCAACAGAAAGCACAGTTTACTAACACAGGTAAGAAACTAGAGGGGAGAAAAAAGCCCAGTTCACCTTTAAAATGTTTCCAAAGAGAAGAGCAGGTCCTGTGGCAGGTACACCCACTATTTCAGTGGCCTCAAATCTTTAAAACCACTGACTTCTCACTAACTAGGAAGAATAGGATATAAATTGAGTCCATGTTATGCATTCACAGATTAAAAGCAGCCAAGTAATTCTGAATTGACAAATGTGGATGGATGCCAGCCAGCAGACCAGTTCCCATAGTGCATTCAATTTCTAAGATGGGCAAAGTGTCTTCAATAGGTTTATGCAATCTTTACATTACCAAAACATTCCTATTCAGTAACTTGCAACATACCTGCAGAAAAATTCAGGACCAAAATATTTTCATTCAAAGACTAGAGAAACTTCCTAAGCATTTTTAAGCAACATTTTGTCTTCCGTGAGTTTTAAGTTTTATAATCCAATTTCAAGGTCTTTCTAAAGTCATTTCTGTTTTGCTATCAATGAAGCTGTTCAAAGGCAGCATCAGAAAGACCCAAAGGTTGATTTCACAGATCATTGGTCCAGGCAGTGTTTGTAAACTGCTGACCCAAACCTATGGAGAATTGCCAGGTCCTTGTGGATCAAGAATTACAGCTTGCTGGACAATTCAAACTGACCTGAAAAACAAGGTTAGCCTGGAAATTTTTCCTAAAGAATTCAAGAGTTCAGGCTAACTGAGTCATATTAGCCCACACAAGCAAATCTGCACATTGTTCTGATCTTCCCCTCCTTCAAAATGCATGGTGTTCTCAATACAATATACTGCAGAAATAATTCAGGACTTGCCAAAAGCTCCCACCACACTCTAATTACAGCACTCCTATTCTGTATATTCTTGTAGCAAACAAAACCTCAATCAGCCTGCTAAAAACCTGCCAGTACTTCAAAAATCTCTAATGCAGATTAAGAAATAAATCTCTGCCATGAAGTATTAGCCAGATCAGTCTGCTTCAGAACCTCATTTTCTAGCGGCAAGATAAGACTGTGGTGCACACATGAAAGCTGCTCTGCAAAAGAAATGACAAAAGCATCAACTATTTTCACCCACTTATTTTAATGCAGATTGCTGCTATTTAACGTGTCAGATAACTTAATGGTCATTCCACTTTGCCTTTTTGGCTGCCATTTTCAACTGATTCAGCTCCAGGTGCGAGGATGTTTGCATTGTCCGTGATTTTGGCACAGTCAGCATTCTGTTGGGAACACTAAGCTTTATTTTAGACTTCAGTGTACTTTACAGAAGAGTTAAAAAGTAATAATATGGGTGCATGTCATTCTGCCAATCACACTCATCTTATCAAGCGCTAGTCAAAGCCTGACAAGACTTGAATGCATTTTACTGTTTAGCCTGTTTGAATGCATTTTACTGACAGCCTGTTTGATCCCTTGTCACAAGCAATGGAAGAAGTGATCTTGAGGTCAACGACGAAACTTGTGAAAATGAGGCTTCCTTACTTAAAAAGGATTTATTCAGTCTCTGGCTTCAAGTTTAAAGGCAGGATCTTCAATGCTCTAAAACCAGCAAACCCCTATTTTTCTGGGCACTCTTCTCCCATCTTAAAACTGACATTTCTGATTAAAACAATCTGAAAACTAAACAACTGAGCATCATGCCAGTCTCCAAGTTTTCCTACTGCTGAACAATACAGAGATTAATTCCAAAGATTACTCCTAAATCACATGATAACTTTGACTATTCAGCCATGCAAACAGTAACTACTCACCAGCAAGTCTGACTGCAAGCTTCTGATTTGCAGTGCAGCTTCTCCAACTCACAGACAGAAATATTTAACTAGCAAAAGGAACGCTTGCTCTGAACAGACCATAACACATGACCTGGCATGTGCTTTGACAGCAAGTTACACAAGAAAGATGACAATACAACACAGTTACACAAACAGAATGTAACAGTGCCAGGATAAGCCTCTAGAAATACACTTTGTGATACAAAGCCATAAATCTTCACTATTTGAACTAAAGACTTGAAGCGCTTAGAAGGAGAAGCCTAGCTCAGCCTAACTACTGAGGTCAAAGACATATCCATGCTGTATTATGGCAACTAAATAAATATTTACCAGAGCTGTTTCCAAAAGGCTGGGTTAGCAAAGTGAGTAATGCCAAAAGTGTGTTCTGGGCCCTCTTTTAGGTTACAGCTGGAATAATTGACTTCAGGCAAGCTTTTAGTTCTCTTATCTGTTAAATCAGGAGATGATGGAGTTTGGGGGTTTGATTGGAGATGACTGAATAAGCCATTTCACTCTCCCGTCTAGCTGGGATGATCACTGAATGTCTCTTCACTTTGAAGGAAAAAAGATTAGCAAACAAAAAATCAGACCAGATTCCTGGAAGGAGATGGGAACTTTAGTCATGTCCCAGCCAGTGAAACACTAGGTACGTACGCTGCTGTGTGTGGAAATCACCCTTACCTTCTACTGCACTGCTCTACAGATAAAAATGGGCTCTTCCGTAAATATGGATATACCTGGAGATTACTTCCTAAAACAGTATCAATAGCCACTTCAACATAAATATGTCTTTAAGATATACGTGTACACATCCAGTCAAATTTGAGTTCAGACAAGAGTTCTCAGTAGGAAAAGAATGTCTCCTCCTTCAAGTGAAGCTTGCAGAATGCATTTCTTCCTAACAGTTCTTCCCTAAAAAGTTGGTTTAGAATTATAAATCTTTTCTTAACCTATGGATTTCAAAGCAACACACTGTTGAATGATCATGTCTGGCCAAGATCTTCATGACCAAAGATATTTCCAATCAGACAGTCCTCTTCAACTATGAAAAGAAATTACATACCTTCACTTTCACAAATACTAGAATGAATCTGTTAGCAACTGTTCTCTATAAAACTATAACTACATTATTAAATATAAGATATAAATTGGCAGAACTTGGTGTATGGAAGTGCCAGAAATGACTAGCTTACTGAACCAAACAACAAAATAAACCACAGCTCTTAAAGCTGTTTTTTCAGTTCAAGGACTGCAAAACAGGCACAGTCATTTTCTAAGTCATTTTCTTTTTGCCACATACCAGATTGGTACCTTCAGCCCCAAGTCTGCTTTGGCCACTAGACTCTAATTAGAAAGTAGAAGAAAAAGAACAGAGAAAATAAGTGATTTGAACAAAAGTTGCAAAACCTAACAGCTTCCAGTTTGTGCCAAAATACCCCCAGAAAGTTATAATCTTGTATAGAGAAAGTCCCAATGATCTGGAATTCTGGAAGAACTAAAGAAAATATTTTCTATTCTGAAGGCTGCACATTGAAGCCTCCCATATGAACTGTGGGGGACTACAGGTCTTACAGAGCTAGAAGACAGGAACTCTTCTCAGGTTTTACAGCAAAGAAAGCAGCAAATACTTTACTAAATCCAAACTAAAAACCTGAGCTCATGCTCAGAACATTAAAAACATAAAAGTTATGTAATAAAAAGCACAAAGCTCAAGAGTTGCTCATCTGAAAAATATGCAAAAAAACCCTTCAAAAAGACACATTTATTCCAACACATCTTAAAGAGGCAGAAGAGATTATGTTCCCTCTGTTTTCACATTGGGTACAGCTTTTCCAAAAGGAAATGCTTATCACAGGTCCCAGCATCGCCTGTAAAACAGGGCAGACACATCAGGGTTGCACTACTTTGTAAAGCAGCATTTAGAAAGACAGATATCTTCATTATGAAAAGTCTTTGCTTCTCTCTCTCATGAGAAAAATAAAGAAAGCAGTCTTTATATTTCAGTATTTTTTCCCTTATACTAAAGGTTAGATTTCTGATTTTTCAGGCACTGCTCAATTAATTCCAGGAATCATATCCCTTTTGCTCTCTGCATGTTTTCTGCTCTTAAATGACACTGTCATGTCCACCCAATGATATGGAAGTGATGAGTTAATGTAATGTATAATGTGTTACATATCAGTCTGAGGAAGGCAACTTGTGAAGATATGACTGTCCATTCTCCTTGTACTTTCTAAGCTTTCAGAATAGAAACTGAGGTTTAGTTCATCTGTCAGACTAACAAAGAGAGTTAGTTTCTTTTGTGGTGTGACACCTCTTCCTTCTAAACCAGATCATAAAACCACCACCAAGAAAAAGCCAAGCATGCTCAAGAAAAACCATTAGAGGTACAGACTGACGGCTGCAAATCCTAGAATTGATCTTCTCTGCAGAACAATCGCCCCTGAAACGTCTGGGAGAGCTCACAGAATAACAGTGATGGAAAAAACCCCTCTGAACCACGTGGCAAGATCAAGTGAGTTAAAAGCAGCTGGAACCTACAGATACTTAAGTTACAGACATTTTGTAAACTGGCAGGAAAAAGCCAAATAAAAATTGCAAGGAACCCTCTATTGCCTTATGGTCACAAAAAGGAAAGAAATAATGTTTTAAATCTTATCAAAAGTGTTCCCATATCACCTGAAGTACAAGTTGGAATGGACAAATATCTTGCTTGTTACAAGCAGAAGAAACCCAAGAAGCCACATCCAGAGAGAGACTGACTTTGATACAGACTGCGCTGATGTACACTCCTCTGTAGAGTGCACACCAAAAAGTAATAACACTCTGATTTGGGGAAAAAGCAGAGCATATATTTGTTTAGAAAATGACACCGATTTTCAATTATTTCACTTGTTCAGTATTTGGATTTTTACCCACAACTCAGCTATTTGCATTCGGCACAATCACTGCAACAATGAACCAAACTGGCTTCTGATTCTTCCAATGTATTTTCAACAGTCTTTGTGATTATTATCTGATGGAAAACGTACACCAGCTCTTTCAGGCAGCACAAGAAGAACAGGTCCATGTTAGGCATATTATACAATTTCAGGGACTACTGGTTGAACTTCTAACCCTCTCTCAGGAAGCAGTGCTTGCCACTGAAGACATTATTCATCATGTGAATTAATATTCCCTTTTGTGTTCTACAGATTATACTTGGATTGGATGTTTAACTCTTGTATGAAGGCACCAAAAGTCAGTTTTCTATGTAAGCAGATGGTGATTTCATATGCAGATAACTGCATGTACTTGACTCTGGGAAGAAAACAATTATGTAACATTTGAAATCCTAAGAAATGTAAATCCCACCTATGTTTAAATGTTGCTGCTTTGGTATTTCACCTGTTTACTGTTATTTCTCATAAGAATTATTAGTGTATGCACATCAAGTGCCCTGGCAGTTGTGTAGGAATGTTTGAGAAATACCATTACATAGCCTTTTCCATAATCTCCTCTGCAGGGGGTTGAGCAGGACTCCCTGATAACCCATGCTGGTTATCTTTTTTAACATGTTTCTATACAACACCGTTTCTCAGTCCGCAAATGTGTCTTCAAAAGGTCTGTCTGTTGCTATCTCCATTGTTCAGGAATAGCTCTGTTGATTTATGCTGATAAACAAAGATAATGTACAGCTGTAAGCCACGAAGTCAATCTGCAAAGGACAGAGTAGGGAAAAAGCCTGCAATGCTGTCACCATTATGCACTACAGAGAGAAAATACAGCCTTGTAGAAAAAATAAAGGGGGTGGTGGTGGTAAGAACCTGGCTTATATTTTTTTAATTACAATGCCCCACTTCTTGCCATTTGCACTATGATGCAATCTAGTATGATTTGCAATACTGTATTTAAAGAAGGTATTTACTGAATACCATACTGATGCTGAGAGTCAATACCAATCAGAAAGGAACCTGATTCAGCTTCTCTCTTTGGAAGCAACTGCACAAACAAATGAAACAATCAAACCTTTCTCACATTCCAACAAGCAGAAAAACAGAGATAATTACACAGAACACAGGAGAACTCACCATGACTAAAGCTCTAGTGCAGCTGAGGAATCTCTTCGCAATCTCACCTTAAACCTGCAACGCTGTTGCGGGAGCTTTTTCATGGCAACTGTTACTAACAGTATCTCTCTATCAATTGGAAGAAACAGGTACTTTATATACCAGCCTGCAGCATTCCTTCTGAGGTACCAGTTTCCCAGCATTTTTCTTAAAAGAGCCACTTTCGGAAGAGATAAGTGGTTAACTTGTAAGGAACCATGACCCAGCACCCTGCCTGCCACAGGTTCATGGAGCAAGATGACAATTACGATACTGCAGCCAGAACCAATACAGATTACAGGGTAAATGAAATGTACATTAAGCTCTGCTTGTACTGACATTTTCTTTATCAGGGATACTGCCTTTGCTCTACAAGAAATCCTTACTAGGCAAAATTCATAGGCATAGGAGCACTTCAAGCTTCAGCAAGCTTTGTCCTAAAACACCTTTGTTTTCTGCACTTCCCAAGCAATCTTTTCTAGCCAGAGATAGTGACCTTCAAATATGAGCCTGCCCCTTTTTAGGAAGGCCTGCCATAATCCTGTCAAAACTTTGCTGTTATAATCAAAAAGAGACATTACTGGCAGCTTCACTGGCAGCAGAGCAGGCCTGAGGCTTTCTTGCTCAGAATGTGGTATTCCATTGCTTTAAACTTCCATATTCAACCCAATCAACCAAACAACAAAACACAGAGTATGAAAATACAATTTTATAGCTATAAAACTATAAAATAATGGTCATTTATGCCCTGGATGTATATTTAACACCAAGTTCAGTGAGTCATCCCGCTGACTACAAACTGTTGCTGGATTGAAACATGTGTAACTGCTCATACTGAGGGTTTTCACATGCCCCACATTCTCTACATCTTTACTATGAGCCATCTCCCTGCTTTTAAAAACCAAGAATGTCTACAGTTTACAGTACAAAAGTCATTAAATAAACTATCTTCTTCAAAGATCATTCCAAACAGTAGGAGTCACAATCCTTAACCATATAGTTACAGACATAAAAGTTCAAGACTGGGGAATATTGTGCAACCTGTTTTTAAGAAAAACTACCCAATCTGGATGAGGGAGGAAGAGAACAACAATTAGCGAGGCTTAAAGCAAAAGGAAAAACAATTACACAATATGATTTACTCCTCCATGGAAAGCTTCTATACTGATATTTATTCTCTCTGAGCTTGTCCATATTTGCATTAAACTTCCAAGTTTATTAAAGCAATACTGATGTAATTCTGAGCCTTTACAGAGAGAATCAGTGATTTTTAACAGGATTTCAAGCAGGTTCTGGGGTTATTCTGCAGAAGACTATTAAGGCTAATACAAGGTAGAATGGCAAAACTTGCCCAAGGAATAAAGGTGCTATTAAGACCAGTGGTTACCCAAAGACAGCATCAACCCAAGACTTACAGGATTTTTAAGTGTCTCTATTACCTTCAGAAATGCATGTTTCTGAATTTACTGGCCAGTTTTGGGGGAGATTATATATTTTTTAACAGTTCCTCCTTTCTCTTACTGCATTAAAAGAGCCCACAGAAAGGACAAAAGAGGTGTAGAAGCAAAAAGAGGTATAAAAGCAAAACAACAATGCTCACCAAGAGGCTGTTTGTCAGCTGAGACAACACCAAGAGCATCTGTGATATATACAGACTTACAGTGGGAGGGAACATACATGAAGTCAATGCAGAAAAATGCCTGTATTTGTTCATGTTTATACTGTACATTTAAATGTCTTTAAATGCATATGAAGGTTTTTCTGACAGCAAGAACCACAGAGCTCGAAGACCAGATATAAATATATACATGTTGAATGTACACCTTTTGTATTATACACCCTCTTCCTCCTTTGGTAGAGAGGCCTGTATAAATACAGGCATTCATCCAAGAAAGAACGTTCTAGGACTGAGATCTGCACTTATTTAATGGTTTTACAAAAAGACATAAGGTCAAACTGTGACTATCACTAAATAGCTTATTCTATGGAATAATATAATAATCCAAATATGCTTGAACACCAAGAAGGTTGCATTTGGCAAACTATGTGCTAGTAGCAATATTTGCTGAAATAGCACTAACTTCATCAAGTCAGCGATCTTCCTTTTTAGCACCCCACTGAACTGGTGCCTCAGACAAGATGTTACTAACACGAGAAGCCTACAATGTTTAGCCTGGCAGGATTTTTATCCATTTCTCGACTGTGATTTCAAAACTTTTGGTGAGAATGATTCCTGCAGTCATCAGTGACTGCGCATTAATATGGTTGAGTGCTTTTCAGCATTTATATGTAAGTGCATGTAAGGGTTTTTAAGTTAAGTATTACTCTAAAGTAAACTGTGGGATAAAGCCTACAAACGGAAAGATTTAAAAATGTCTTACCAGGTAATACTGATCTTTTTTTTTTCCCCACTTTAAAAGAATAAAATATTTTTCCCCATTTCTTTTCATGGGGAAATTAAACATCCCCTCCTCTAAAAACTGGCAACTAAGACCTACCCCTGAGCAAAAAGAAACACGAATTCTGAAGGTATTTTGGCAAATCAATGCTGCCAAATACTTTTTACATGCCATATTTATCCACCTTTAAACACAAAGGTAACTATTTGGTGATTAAAGTACATATGTCAATAATGGTCATTGTAATCTTTGCTACTGCTTCTGTAATTAATGCAAGAGCATTTTGGTAAGGCCAGGCCCATACATAGCAGCTATGGGTAGGGAACCTGCTATGGGACCCAAGAACTCACACAAAGGGGAAACTAGTCAGGGTGACAACTTTCCCCAGAATCAAAAGCTTAAAAACCTTCTCAGTTACACACTGATTATGAAATACTTTTTCAAGTGGTAAGGTTTCAAACTGATTTTATACTCATCCCACACAGCAATATATGCTTATAGGGAGGAGAGAAATGGTGAACTAGGCTCTAGAGGGGTTCTGAAATTCTGATGTTCTTAGCCTCATCTGAACAGACAAACCCAAGAACAAATATGGTAAAGCTGTTTTGTAACTCGGTGAGTTAACATGGTAACTGTTGCAAGGAGCTGATGGGGTCCTATCAGAAAATTAATTTAAAGAAAGTGACCTCAGAGCTACACACACTGTGCAGTGTTCCTCTGTCTGTGTTCTCAGGAATCAGGCAATCGCAAACCAACTCAGTCCACTTAAAGAGATGTGGGGAAAGAAATTTCTTTAGTGACTCAGCCACTTACGTATCTTAGGAAAAAGGAAGATTGAAAATTTCTCACGTGGTTTGTCATTTCTGCTTCTGATTTGGGAAACGCAGAAGAAAACACAAAGCCTATAATACTAAACCACTATTTGTTGAAATTACAGCTCAAATATTGGACAGTTAGAATTGTTACCAAGTAAAAAAAGCCATTTATCCTTGTCTCTTAAGGTAGCAGAAATACTCCAGCTCTCATATTCTTCTCAGTGTATACCGCTTACCTGTTCTTCTTCACCTTGCTTTAAACCAGTGAAAGTCAAGCAGCAAGTCTTATTCCAGTTTGCAGGCTGTATTTTTCCACTTAAAATTTAAAACAGGATGGTAATGGAAATTCTACATTATTGTGCTGATACACATGAAGCAATGAAAGTATTTCAGCCTTAGGCCAATGTAAATCCCAGTGCAATGCTCAGTCCATAAACAGTGGCCATGTGTGGGAGCAGAGGGATGGGAGAACTGGTAATATCAAAACCCCCTCTACACACAAGGTCTCTATCAGCCTATCACAGGTCATGCAGTCACAGAAAGTGGCACCATGCTCCTGCAACCCTTTCTGCTACTAGAATGGAGAATCTGAAACCTCTTTCCCTCGGCTGAGGACTGGAGCCACACATCTCCTCTCCGAAATCCATGTTATTTTACATACATATCAAGTGGATTTCACCTCGCTGGTGATTTTTGGCTGCCGCTAATAGTCAGTAAAAAACACCTATGGCTTCCAAAGAACCTGACTTTATTTCTTTCAACTTTCAAGGGTCAACTAATAAACCACAACACCTTTTTCAGCTTATGATTTTTGTACTGTAAGCAGGTTAAAAACATCTGGAGTTATCACATATTAATAGGAGAAAGACAGGGAAGTTTTCTTTCCAGTTTCCCCATGTCAGGTGTTTTCTTTACAATCTCTTTTTACATTGCATGCACCCCACAATCATCACAGTGATTTTCACAGTGCAACACTATCTCCTCGTTAGACCCACGTCATTTGAATTTCGATAGTGTGCCCATACCCGAATGTCAGCTATGACACACTGACTACACGGGAGGGAGCAGCTCGGCAGGATTCCTCGGGAGCTGCAGCAGCACAGGAAGTGGGAACAGTATGGAAGCTGCCACGAGACAGACCTCATCTCTGATCTGCACCTAGCAATGTCCACTTTAGACCTTTGGGCTCTGTCTCCATGGCTGGCCACCCATACAAAAAAAGCCCAGAAGGAACCACTGGGTTAACACCACCTGAAATCCCACCTCATCAGAAAGCAACTGGAACAAGAGAGGCAGCAACGAGTAAAGCTGAGGATCCCCTTGGAGAAAAGGAGAAAGAAAACATGGGCAGCCAATGGGAATGGGAGTGTCTAATTCTAAACTGGGATGAGGGACAGCTCTAAGAAAAAGGGAAAGCTAAGAGCAAAGACTAAACAGGAAAAAGGAAAAGGAAACTAGACACACAGGAGTGTAATTTCAGGAACAAGGCAGAGATAACAAGTTGCAACTTGTTAACTTACAGTAAGCTCTTCACATACACATTTTTCCTAGCACAATACAGAAGGGTAACAGTGATTACCAATGTCCGTGATTCTAATCAGTAACTTACAATAGTGATCTTAATATTTTACTATACTATTTAGTCAAGAAGACATTTAGGAGCCATTTAGTCAAACAGCATCCCCCCTCCCCCCCCCGTTATTTTTTTTAATGAATGATTCCAACCACTTCTGCTCTGTGCGAACTAAAAAGGAAAGTGTGCATGGTTTGGCAAATGTGTTTGCAAGCAGATTTCCTAAAGAGCTGAAAAGTTAGAAAGTTAGAAGCACAAATTACGTGAGAAGTTAAAACGGTATTTTGCCTCTTTCCACTCCCTGTGGAAGCAACTACAAGACTTACCAATACACAGGGAATGCTGCTGGTCTGAAATAACTGTGTATTTATTTACGTCGTTAATGAACGTTCTGCAATAGGAGATGCAAATGTTGCATCGGGAATGAAGTTCACTTTCTTATCACTTGCTCATTTCAACACGCATGCAGCTGGAGGAAGTGCCTGCCTGCAGGAAGACCAGGCAGGAAAGGCTGCTGGCTCCTCGCTCTGCAGCTCAGGCTCTGGAATCACACTCTGCACCTCCTTCCACTGCTGTTCAGGTGAGGAAGAACCACTCAAGCCAAACAGAACATTCCAACAAAGTAATTTAGGAAGTCTGTGAATTAAGTTTGAGATATCCTAACAATAAGGTAAAGCCATCATGAAACAAATATGTAAGATTAATCATGGAAAGTTACTCATGGAAAACTGGTAATTCGCTTCTTGCATAGTTCTACATTTTAGAGGACAAAATGAGGTTTTCCTGAAAATACACTGAAGCAGTAGCTCTGCCAGGGAGATGCTTCATCTGGATAAGTCATCTTAGCCACTTTACAGACAAAACCTTCTAAGCCAGTGTGAAACTAGATTAAGAGCTCTAACTAGTCAAAACGACCAAATAAAACATCCCCAAGTATTTCCTGCTCTGCTACACCACCGGCATCAAACTGTCTGGATGAGGTTGCAAGTCCAACAAAAGTCACAAAGAATTGAATACATCTATTTTACAACAAAGGTAGTTGTTCAGCTGGCAATTTTATACAAGTCGAAGTAAACTTTCTAACTATAGAACCTAATTATTGGAACTCCATAAAGCCTTGGCTCCTGAAACAACTGAGTGTACTTTTCTTCCTACCCATACAACACGTGTATTATTTTTTCCCCAAATAGCTGAGAATAAAGTGCTTTAACAGACACCGGACCACCTTTAAGACACAACGAGAAGGGAAAAAATTTTAGAGCCCGTTATGAAGCACTTAAAGAACGAAAGCCAAGCTCTACGAAATGAAACATCAAAGACCTAAAGTAAACAGAAATCACGGTCTCCAAAAAGGGAACCCTATTAAATTCGAGGTCAGAGATCCACCAGGCAACGCTCCTCTTGTGCTCACCTAAGAGCAGCCTGGCCAGTCTGTGTTAGGTATCAGCCGCCCGGTAAGTAACTAAAACATCGCAACGTATTTACATCGTTTCACTTGCTGTCCCAATCCAAATCCCAGCCTTTCCAGTTTAGGCTCAACTTCCCCCGCAATAAAAACAAGCACACAGACCGACCCACCTACAACTCCAAAATAACCTTCAAGAGAAAAGGAAGCACCGAGAGCCTGGAGAGGATGGAATGTAGCTATACACGTACGGACTGAGGCGTAAAGCCTTTCATGTCAGGAATTCGCAGTAATAACAGGGTAAGGACGGAGCCCCGACAGGAACAGCATCCACCTGGCACCGACAGCGGCTTTACCGGGCAGTTCCTAGAAGGCGCCCGCCCGGGAGCGGCGCAGCGCTCCCCAGCAGCGGGGGTCCCGGCGCACAACTTCCCCCCGAGCCCAGGGGGCTGTCGGCCGCCGAGGGGGCGAAGGCGTCGCAGGGCCCCACGGGGGGCCGCGGGGAGGCTGCCGGCGCCAGCCGGACGCTCCAGGCGCAGCCAGCGACAAGCGCCGCCAGTTGTGAGGGAGGGCGCCTCCGGGACCCCCGCAGGAGCAGCGGGCGGGACCCCCCCCCCCCCTTCCCGGCCCCTTCCCGCTGCCCCCGGCCGGGGGCCTCGCGGAGGAAACCCGAGCCGCCTCCGGCCTCCCCTCACAACACAAGGGGCCAGCACCCCCCCCTCCGCGCCCCGCGCTCGGACCGGCCGCTCACCTGGCAGGGGCTCCGCGGCCCCGCGGCGCCTCCCGCGGGCAAGCGGCGTGGGGAGGCGGCTGCGGAGGCTCCGTGGGGCCGGTTCCCTCAGGCAGGCACCAACCGCCGGGACGGGGGCTGCGACCGCGCGCAACAACCAACTCCGGGCGCCGCCGGCCGCGGCCCGGCCCGGCCCCGCCCCCGCGCGCACACCACAGGATTGGGGGGGGCACCCCCCGCCTCTTTCTAGCGCTCTCCCTCACGCCCATTGGCTGGCAAGCAGAAAGGGGGCGTGGCGCCGCCGCGGGTGGAGCGCGGTGGGCGGGGCCCGCGTGCGGAGACTACAACTCCCGGCGTGCCTCGCGCGCCGCCCGGCCCCCTTTAAAAATCGGCTCGCTCTGACTGCGCGCGCAGATGTATATGTAGGTTGCCTCCGCTTTACGGAACAAAGTAGTCCCGGTGTGTTGTTTGACCGCCCGCCCCGCGCCGCGCTCCTGAGTAAGGGTGGTGGAGCGGGAGGGCGGGCAGCGGCCGGTGCCATCGGCCGGGCTGGGGCTTTCTCCTGCGGGGTTTATCTGGGAAGACGGGAGGGCCGAGTTGAGGCGGTGGCGGAGGGATTCGAGAGGGATTGGAGGAGCGGTTACGGGGACGTACGCGAGAGGGAGGCGGCAGCGGCTGCGCGGGCTGAGGGGAGCGAGGTCCGGCGGGCGACCCCGCGGCCCTGGGGAGCCGCCGCCCGCAGGTCAGTCGGGAGCGCCGCGCCCGCGGGCCCTTCTCTGCTCCTCTCCCTTCCCGGGCCGGGGGCCGCCGGGCACCGCTCCCGCCGCGGTGGGAGCAGGGAGGCGAGGTGCGGCCCCCCTCGCGGCTCTGCCAGCGGCCCGGGGTCGGCCTTCCCCAGAGCCAGGCCTCGCGGCTTCCCTGCCGGGCTCCCGCGCCCCGAGCTTGCCGGCCGATGGCCGTTTGCTGTGGCCCGCCGGTGAGGAGGGCTGGGGTGTCCGCCAGAGCTCGCGTTGGGTGAGGGGGAAAAGCTGGGCGAGGGTCTGGGCACTTGGCTTCCTCTGTGCTTCCTTATAACCCTTATCTCGTCCCTCGGTTCCCACGAAGCGATAAGAGGTGTTAATATTTGATAGCTCCTTAATTCTATTTGGTTTTTGTTTCATTATGTCCGTTCACTGCTTCCGTCTCAAGCAGATCATTTGTTATAGGACGGTGTTCTAGTACTAATTTCCATTAATAGGTGTTCACATTCAGCTGCCAGTTTCTGAGGAACTTGAAGTTTCTTACTGTGAAGGTGGCAGAGAAAGCCCCGAGCCTGGAAGTGCGAACACTGGAGCCACGTGCCTTGCGAGGCGCCATTCATTCATACCTTCTGTAGTACCAGGCTCCCTGGAGCAAACGGCTGAGTGCTGACCTGGTGTTGGGCCTTTGGAGGGAGATAGGAGCAGCTGTGGAGCTGGCGGCTGGGAGGTGTTCTAAGGTAGCAACCCTCAAATCATCTTGTGAGTGAGAACGGAAGGTGTAATTTGATGTGAACTTAGTGGCATCTAGGGAAAAGAGGGAAGGCAGGGCGAGTATAAAACCTTCTTTTTACTCAATATAAAAAAGGAAGAGCCTGTTCACAAGCAAAGAGAGCTTCTGGTTTCTGGAGATGCGGCCTCCATTTTGGGGGGAACTGTACATGCTTATCAGTAAAGACTTGTTAGTGTGCACACCCAATATATGTATATTCGTTGGTTTATTATCAGTACAGGTACTGGTTTATCAATACAGGTACTACAGTACTGTTGCATACTTCATAAAACATACTGAAATGCATAAGGAAGCATAAAGATGAAATAAACACTAGTTTAAAATATTTATTAAAGTTTTCTTCTTGCATCTCAGTGGATTGTCTTGCATGCATGACCAACCTGAGGCCATGGCTCTGGTGCGCTCACCTTTCACAGTTTGGTTAGGACTGCTCTTTTCTAAGCAAAGAAGAAGCTGGGTCTCATCTTCGCATTAGTACCACTGCAGGGGGAACTTTACAGTTATTGCCTTTGTCAGCAGGTTAAGTCTTGTTTGATCTTTGAAAACATTCTTTGCTGTGGAAAGTAAACTGTGTAGGTGGACTGAGCTTGGCTAAAGCCAGGTAGTGACAGAACTGGGCTCAATAATATGGGGGAACCATGCTGTAGCAAGTTCATGTATGTTATTGTGAAATGGTAGCTCTTGATTTCAGAAAAATATAAACAACCAACTGTTGAAAACAAGGAGTTTATTTTCATCATCTCTGCTGTTTTGGTTTTGTTTTTATTTTGGTTTGTGGTTTGTGTTTCGTTGGTATTTTTTTAAATCCAGGCTGTGTGTGGAGGGGCACAAACTATCTGGTGTTTGAAGATATTAGTGAAGTGCTGGTTTATCTTTGACTTGCACAGCTATGTTATATGCTTGTTAGAAGGGATGAGGAACTCAGCATTTCTGAAACTATACCAACCACTGGCAAATCCTGTAACTTTAGGATCCAGGAAACTGAGGGAAGCTGATTCTTTTTTTTTCTGTCCTTAGCAATCTGGCATGTCTCAGAATAGAGGTTGGGGTGACCAATTCTAATGAGATCTAGGCTTACAAATGGTGGCTAAAGAAGAGCATTGAGAATAGTCTTAAAATACTGCTCTTCTGTAGAGAGTACTAGCAGATTTCAGAATAGAATGTCTGAAGATTGTGTGTTTTGATTGCAAAGGTTAGGTTTTGCCCATGATGTGGCACGAGGAAGGTGATGCACCTTTTATGGCTCAGAAAAGGGGGGAGGAAGTCTTGTTTCTTACACTGATATTTCTTTAGCATCTGAGAATAGGGTTCAGCTCTTCCATGTGTACCTGACTCAGGAGATGACTGTAATAAACTGTAATACTTTGCAATAAAGCAACCAAGGAGGAGATTCTTACTGTTTTCCATCTTCTGGTCTTGCAGGACATTTCCCAAGAGAAGTGCAGGCTTTCTGTGCCTGATGACCAGTGTGGCTGCTCAGAGATGTGCTGATTTCCCTCATGCTGCCTCTGAATGAAAGTGCCCGTGAGCTGCGTTTTTCCCTTGTACCTGCATCACAAAGTTCTTAGTGTCAGAGCACAAGAACTGAAAACATTGTAAACTACTGCATTCACGTTAACTTTGTAAGTTTTCTTTTTAGTGCATCTATTTACAGTGTGTTTAAATACAAGGTCACTTAGTATCAAGGTGTGCCCAGTTAGCAAGGGATACTTTTGACCTGCCAAAGGAAGCTCAGCCTTTCATAGTAAGTGCTTCTGTTTGATTAAATGGGATTTATTTTAGGGCCAGTTCTTGGATGAGTTTTTTTCTCCAGCTTACCACTGACTGGGACAAAGGTTGCAGGCCAATTGAGCATGTTGCACTACAACAAGCTGATACAGGTTTCTGAACTCTTGTTGTACCTCCTGCCCTCTCCAGGCTGTGATTGAAAAACTTCACTCCCACTCACTGTTACTGAAGTGTGCACAGAGCTGTGCTGATTTCTTTCAGTATTATGGCATGTATTGTGAGAGCCTGTTGGATGTTAGAGCACGGGTGAAGAGGCTGCACCTGTAACAGTGGGGATATTCTTCTGATAATGATCTGTGAGAGAGAAGGACAACTCAAGGGAACTATCATGAGGACAGTGAGGTGAATGAAGACAGGTGGTCTTTTTTTGCTAGTTGTTCATGTACCCTTTCTATCTATAATTTGTTTAGTTGTGGAGAGCTTCCAAAACTGGGTTGTTTTCTGCATTCTTTTAAGCTTTTATTTTTCACTTCCATGTTCCCCCTTGGAAAGAAAAGAGGGGTATTTCTTGCAGTCATGGGAACTGTTAAACTTCAGTTCTTTTTAAGACGTGAAGAGTGGTGAATAAAAACACTTCAAAGTGTTCATTAGGTATAAATTTACTAAGAACAGTTTGTTCTCAGAAACCACTATTATTTCCCCACTGGATTTGCTCATGAAAAGCGGGTGAGGCCAGTTGATGTCTGTTTGAAATATGCAGTGCAACTGGTAACTCAAACTTCGGTTAGTAATGTAGGTCAGCCTCCATTGGCAAGATCTGCAATGTTGTGTTGCTGTCTGACTACAGAACGGGCTTGTTCCTGCTCCAGTGGCATCAGTCGCAGGGCTGTTTGCTCAAATGGCAGCCACTAGTCTTTACTGTGCTTAGTTTAATATTGGTCTTTGATTTTTGAGAGCAGAACAACTGGATCTGAGTTTATACATGCACTGCCAGTGTTAGTCTGAGTGGGATAGGTAAGCTAGTAAGCAATTTAAAACAGGCTATAGCCTTGCAATAATCTCTTCCATAATGGGATTGTTGGGATGTGTCCATTAAAGCTTTTTATATGCAAGTTAATCCCAAAGAGGGCTAATTGTCATTAGAGGAATAACTTACATCATACCTCTCTATTAGGGACAAACGTAAGACTGACATTCTATTCTTGAAAGACTAAACAGTTTGATGAGGACAGTTTTCAGTGAATTGCAGCTAGAGTTAGTCTTGAATGACTCTTTATCTGGGAGGAATCTTTATTCTGTGTTATAGGGTAACAAAACCAGTAATGGTGGAATGACTGAATGCCTCTAAGTTCTAAATTTATTAGGAAATCTTTCTTGTTCCTTGATGCTGTTCTCACAAATGCTGATGTACTTTGAAGAAAACTTGTCTTTCAGAAATGACATTAACAACATGACTGACTAGATCTTTTTAATGTTAGATTGAAGCTGTGTGAAGCTGTCTTCAAAGAGCCTCATTAGCGATTTTGATCCTAGGAACAAATGATCCTGCTTTCTTTTGCAGGAGACTAGGGCAGTAGCTGACTTTGGCTGTCTGATTTCAGTCTTTTGGACCATACGTCTTACATGACACACAGTGAATAACAAAATAAATCTTATACGTCTCAAATTCTTATGGGTTCTATTGTTTGTAACATTTCTTCCAGTAAAAGAGAGTCTGATACTTTGCAGTGTGTCTTTTGGGCATTATGGCTGGGATAAGTAAAGTGATGAGCAACTGACACCCTTGCTTGTAGGTCAAAAAATTGCAGTAGCCTGAAAATGTGGAGAGTTGGTTTAATCCAAAGACTGAGTGGCATGAAGTTGTGTTACTGATACTAAAAATGTGTGAAGTCTATGTGAGAATGAAGAGAGTAGAAGTGTCATTTATTGATTGAATTTAGGAGACTTTGGACTGATAGAATTTATTCTGAATGCTTTTTCCATATTATTTCCTTCCACTAAGTAGTGCAGAGCACAGAGGATTTTTTTGGCAAGTTAGTGATTTACCAGGGGAAAGTTGACTTTTGTTTTATTGTTGTGTTCACATATGAAAAGAAAAATTCATAACTTTAATTATGCAGTGATATTTCAGGGATTGTTTGCAGCCTAAAAACCTCTCAGAGCTCTTAATTGTCCTTCAAAATAACCCGTCATCTATAGAACTTGCTAGGACTTTAAGTAGTGATGTGTATGACTTGTGCTTTCTACTTGAGGGTGTATTTCTCAAGGGGTGTGAGCTAGTGAGTCTTCACTGTTGTTGTTTTCTGATGCTGGCACTCATGCATGTTGGCAAACTGTTTTAAAGAGCTGATGAGATGAAAACTTTGCTGGTAAATTAATTTAAGGACTTTGAGAAGTTGAAAACAGAGGAGTTGGCAGGAACATGAGTGTATGCATGAGAGAGGAGAGTGTAGCTGCTGGGAATAATAAGATGGGGAAGTGGTAAGGCCCATGGTTTAACTGTAACATAAAACTGATGTGCATAAACCATAAAAATTATGAACAAAATTAAGGGGTTATTCAACCTTAGCTGCTGCTCTGGATCTATACTGGTACAAGAAACAGTTGCTGAAAGGCCAGTTTTGTGCCTTTTCTTTATCCTGATGCTTAGATGTCCCAGCAAGTGCAGGGAATGAGGGTAATTTGGGCATTTTCTTAGAAAATAAGGCTAATGGAGGACTAAGAAATACTTATTGTTATGGTGAGACCTAAAGTGGTACATAAGCCTTCACTGTGGTTGGATGGGTTCTCGAACTGTCTGAACTGAATGGTGTCTGACTTAGCTATGTCTATTCTGTACTTCCTTGTAATTCAGGTAAGTGGTATGACAGGAATTAAGGGAGTGTGTGATTTTTCTGTATTTGTTACTCAAGCAAAAACCAGTTTGTTTCTCTTGGAATTCCCTTGGCTGCTTGTTTCAAAGTCTTGGACATAAGATGGTGTGCTGTTATTGAGCTTTGGAGTTCTGTTTGCTTAAAACTAGTAATGGACAAAACATCAGCAATACAAATGAACTTTTCTGGAGAGAGGTGACTGTCATTTGTGTAAGAATAGGCTGAATAATACTCTTAGGCTTATAACTCTGGGAACATAATTATATGTTGACCGAAGGTTGAATTTCTGATATAATGGAGTTAGTCTCCTTAGTGTTAAAAATATGCTGTGTTTGACAATATATGGCAAGTATGAGTCCCCGTAGTTGGAAAAACAGTGAAGAGCTGTGGCAAACAAGTTCTTATAACAGCATGAGACTGTACAACAGAGAAAACAGACCAACACCAAGCAAAGTACTGAAAACAGTGAACTGTAGATCTGTTTTCACACTTTTAAATCTGAAGCTTGATAGAATCACATTTCTGCGAAGAAGACTGGGGATTGGTGGGGAGTGTTTCCAATACAGGATAAATGGCACACAGAGGTAGTAAGAGAAAGTTTGGTGTACATTTTTGGTTTTATTTATTTTTATTATTTTTTTTTACTGGCATTCCAAGCCTTTTTCTTTGGTGCAGTGCTCCTCTTGTGTTCCAGTTCTCCACAGTTTAATTTGAGAATAAGCATAATCTTCCTTGTTCACATTTTCACTTATCCAGCATGTTGACCAAGACATTTTCTGATCCATAAAGGATAGGAAAAAAAAATAAAGACTTATTGAAGAAAGATATTCCATCTAAAGCTACCATATCTTCACGTACACCAGCACCTTGTTGGGATGCCTCAGTCATCACAAATTCTGTAGGTTTTCTGGATCAAATGAACAAACCTACTGAATTTCTAAAAGTCCTGAACTACAATAGGTATATTGGAATGCTCTTGTATCTCCTCCGGGTTGTATTTTTCAATGAGCAGGTTTTACCTTAGTTCTTGCTGCTTACATCTGAATGTCTGTGATTGTCTCAAGGAAGGAGAGCTTTAAAAGAGGAGGTGGATGATTTTGATGCAAACCAGAGTACTAAAGCAGTGATAAACCGGGAGAAATTTTGAAAACTCAGTGGAGGCAGTATAGCATTAGAAGATTTCTTGGTTCTTTTGGAATTTAAACTTTGCCAATGCAAAATTGAATAACAACCACAGGAAGATGATGGTGTTCCTGTGTGCTTCGTTAGCAGTGTAGCTCTGTAAAAAACATGGCACAGTAGAGTCTTTTTCAGCCTGGAAAAATTTGAAGCAGTTGCTATCATAGGTAACCATACTGAAGTCCTTTGGAGCATATTTCTGGCTTGGTGTACATGTACTGCAGAATATTTTAGCTGGTATTGCACATGACTCGTTACTGATGAAATGAAATTGAGATAACCAATATTTGACTAAGTCCTCACTGTTTCAATATGTGGAAAACATGACAGAATAGACTTCAACTGCTCTTCTGCTGAGTGCAGTGTATAGGTGCTGCAGTTCATCAAAGACACATGTGTCATAAGTATCCCTTATTAGAAGAAATTAATCAGAATTTGTGGAATTCAAGTTCTGTTTCCAGACTTATGGGAAAGAATCTCAGCTTTCATCCAGAGAATGGATGTTTAGCTTTAGATTGGAAAGAAAAAAACCCTGAAAATGTCAAGTCATTTTATGAGATAATCCTAATTTTATCTGGTAGTTGCATTTCCTCCTACTTATGGCTATTTTGAGGCCCTCAGTTACTGGAATAACTTCACATATTCTTCATTTCTGGCACCACTAGAATTTGAGTGAGAGCCGAATCTCTGGTTATAGGGTTATAGAAACGTAAGTCACTAACTCCTTGCTTCTTGCATCCCTTTTTCTTCTGCCAGCTATAATGTCATTGAATCCTTTGCTGAGCCATTTTACTTTTTAATCTGACATAAACTAGTTTGATAAATGAAAGAAAAGTTGTTCTGTTTCTTTAGCATTCTAATAGGCATAAGTTGTCCAGTGAAAAGAGGTGCAATGCTGAAGATGATGCTGTATGACTAGTTGGTAGTTAAATAGGCATAGAATGCCATAAAACTGTAGCCTTAGTCAGTGGAGAGCTATTGTCTGCACCTTCTAGAACTTGGCTTATCTTCATGTGGACAGATGACCTTTCTGAATGCTTCCCTGATGTCATGTCAACATTAAAACTGACTACTGGCAGAACCGAGTCCAGAAAGTTATCTTTGGTGATTGTGGGTGGCTTATAGCTTAATATGACCCTTTACCACGCATGGAAGTGGGAGTTTCCACACACATTCTTCCTTTAATAAGCTCTGGTATTTATTTGAGCCCTCGGAGTCTGTTCAACTATATCTGAGCTGATGGAAGATACCCAGCTTTTCCTCTTGCCTGCCATTCCCCAAAGGGAAGAGGTAGGGATTTAGAGAAGTTTTGTGGAAAGTCCAGTAAGATGTGGAGATTGCCATAACCAAGTAAGAAAGGAGAAGAAAGACACCCTCTCTTTGGCAGCAAGCTACTACTCTATAACCTATCCTTACA
>JBCJKH010017242.1:0-19886 GCA_039877255.1 Loriculus beryllinus
GCATTCTTTTGATTCTCCTCCCCATCCCTCTGGGAGCAGGGGGAGGGCAAGAAAGGGGGGGTTGAGTGAGTGAATGAGCTGCGTGGCTGGGTTTAAACTACAACATGTCTAAAGGGTGCTTATCAGAAAGATGGAGAGAGAATTCTAACCAGGGCCCGTATTGACAGGACAAGGGGGTAACAGTTTTAAACTGACAGAGCATAGATCTAGATTAGATATGAGGAAACAAGTCTTTACCATAAGAGTGGTGAGGCACTGGAACAGGTTAGGCAGAGAAGTTATGGATTCCCCACTGCTGGAGGTGTTCCAAGACCAAGCTGGATTGGGTTTGGAGCAACCTGTTCTAGTGCAAGGTGTCCCTGCCTGTGGCAGGGAGCTGTAAGTAGCTGATCCAAACCGAACTATTCTACAAGTTCATGCTCTTTTCCCTCTTCTTGAACAGCTTAAGCCCACATTCACTTTGCGCCTCAAACCTTTTGTTGCTATACCTCTCTGTCCTCTGATCTAACAACGCAAACAAGCTCATTTCTGGGTCAGCTGGACAGGTCTTTGTGCAGATTATCACCAGACATTTGCCACCTCCAGAGAATTCAAAGAAAGTCAGAACCCCTCATGTCATACTCAGCAGAATATATGGACTTTCTAAAACACCTGTACCTTGAACTCAGAGTAAGCCACAGCATCCATTCTTTGTTCCACATAACAAGCAAAACAGCACACAGTGAAAATTCGCAGTCAATACCTGTTCCCAGTACGTTCCAGACGGGGGTCTTGACACATATCCAGCTCTGGGGTAGAGTCTATGATGTCCTGAACATCGGACCACTCATCACTGCTGCCCATTCCTAGGTAAGACAACAGATACGATCTGTAGTATCAGGACTCTCACAGGATGGTGTTCCTTGAAGTGATCGTTGCAGCTTTGAATATCAACATTTCAAAACTTTACAGTGTCAAGTCTTAAAACAGGAACATAAAGTGGCTGATCATCTGGAGTCATAAATGCACCAGTGCTGGGAAAGTGCCCTCACAATTCCACAGCAGGAAGACCTCAAGCACCTCCCTCCCAGCCCAGAGTTAATTAGCCTGAATCCTTATTAAATAGTGATAACCAGCAATATTTCACCCATTAAATGACAAATAAACTTTACTTTTCTGTCAATAAAAATTCTTCAATCACCATGCAGCTTTAACTGAGATTGAAGATTGTATAGCTTCACAGAGAATACTGTAGTTGTGAACTGGCACTATTTAGTTTCAATAGAAATAAAATTTCAATACAAACTCTCGAGTTTACAACTGGTTTAGATATCCATTACAGTGAAATTACACTTAAAATCTGCTACATTTCTTAATAAACAAATGTCTTAATAAATGTATTTCTACATTTTTTTTCTTAAAATCTGTTCTTATTTCTGCATAATCTGCAGCCTAAAGACAGTATTTACCAAACTGTTCCAAAGCCCAGGCTTGCACCTATTCTAAACAAGCAATATAAACACAATGTTTGTTCACCAAAGAAATTCTTGAAAGATTAAAGACCTACTTCGTAAACTGCATTTGTCCCTGTTAAATGTGAAATTCTTGGCATTCCAAACAGCCCCAGAAGCCAAATATCAGAGCCCATGACAACCTGTGTGTTGATTTTATTCTTTTAGGCTGTCATTGTGCTCCAGCTGCCAACAGGTTTCGTATTTGAAGAGAAAGCATGGTATGTATCAGTTGCCAAACCAGGCATCCATACACCAGTGGTTCTCAAACTCACAGAAACTGGTTTTCTCTTCTTTATTTTTTCAAGCTGGGAAGCTTTTCTGCAAATACCTTTGAGTACTTTTTTTGGTATTTCAGCTCTAAGGCATGTATGTGTATCACTGACATAATTATGCATCTATAATTAAGCATGTAAGATGCACAAAATTCAAGTATCTGTGTTTCTCTTCAGCATGAAGATCCGATTTTGCATTACATATGAGAAATAGCTGAAAGTTTGAATATGCAGAGCACACAGGAAAGATACTGTATCTGCCTTGAGCCGGTTCCACAAGATGGTAATTCCACCAAGAAAAAAAGCAGCTTTTACATGCAAAATGACTTCACAGTTGCCCACACACAGAAGAGAAAAAACTTTGACCCAGGAAAACTACTGATGGTAAAAGAGCTTGTAAAGCAGCAGCAGTAAAAATAAGGGTAAGAATTTATAGGGCATTCAAACTACTGACATCTGTTCTCGATTTTGCTTGATATCAATGCTTATGCTAACATGCCTCGGCCAAGATCACCAAACAGATCACAATTTAACAGTTGGCTATGCAGAAGCCACATGCTTTTATGGAGAACTACACTAGTTTCTGGCAGATTGACATCTGTGACCCAGAAGCCCCTCAGCTGCTAACATAAACACAGAATGGGACTCAATCATTGCAATTCCCATTCGAATGCTACAACAAAAAGATGTTACATGTTGGTTGGAAGAAGTTCTATGATATGGATGAATACAAGCGCACGGAACTGAACTCAATAACCTATTCCCATCCTGTCTATTTGTGAAGCTATTCATACTACTGATGTTTTAAAAATCTGCTACCCAGAAAACTGCTAACATCCCGTCAGCCCTGCCTCGCTGGTGTATCTTTCTGAGCAAGATTTCCTCAAATTCTATACTTTTCATACTGATTACCCCTTGGTCTCCTAGCCTCTTCCTGTAACAGAGTGACAAAAGCACTGGGAATTAGATTATTTTAATGATCAAGTACTCACACTCCAACTTCCATACCTATGCTGACATTCCTCATCTCCTGCGTGACCTGGACTTCCATGTTCCGGCTGTTCCGCTTCTCTCGTGCTCTCTTACTGCTCTTGGTTGTGCCACTGTATTCGCTGATGGGCTGGATGCTCTCATTCAAGGGTGTGACAGCAGCAGAGGGTACAGATGATGTGGGAGTGTTGGACTTGGTTCCAGTGGTGCTCGGTGTGGCAGCTGCTGAAGACTGCCCAGATTCGGACATTTCATCTTGAGGACACTAAGACAATTCCAGGGTGGGGGAAGAACAAAAAGGGAAAAGCATAGCTATACATTTCAATTAATCTCCCATTTGTTGGTGTATGGCTGCTTAAAGCACTAGGGAGAATGAGTCTTGCTCGCTGTACCAGCAACATGTCCAATGCTTGCTGGTGACACTAGGCACAGCAACCACAATGAAATAGTCAATTTTCATGCTGAACTCAACAAGCAAATCTCACCTAGGAAAAGAGTGGTATCCTTCCTCCTTTACCATTAAACATTGATCTTCACAAATCACGTCAGTATGTGATCTCTTCATCATGTATCTTAGGAAAAGTGGCCTTATAGTAAGTAAAAAAGCACTTGTAGCTCATACTGACTGCAGTGGAAGCTGAAGGGCTTTGACACTTGCAACAAGCTAAACTAGCATTTCCCAAGACTGGAAGGCAACATTGATGTTGCTTGGGAAGGATCTGAAGTGGCCTCTTAAAGAGGTTCTGGATGATGTCATTACTCTAAGTCATCAACAAAACCTGAATGAGAGAACACCACAATGATTTTGACAGTAAACTGCAGCAGCAAAGCAGGTACCAAGCTGGGATATTCTGACTTTGTTAGCTCAGGAGACCTGTGTCTCCAGACCACCTTATTCAAAAGCTAGCCAGGCATGGCTCTAGCTTAACAACACAGTAAAAACCAGCTGGTCTCCCCACTTCCAAATAACAGGATGACAAGACACAAGAATTAAAAAATGAGAAAATGATAAATCAACAAAGGAGATGGATCCCCAGTGTGAAATGCACACAAATGGCTCTCAGTTTTACAGACATTACAGCCCCACTTCTTGCAGTAACACCTCTTGAAAAACATGGGAGGTTTCAAGGCTTGTTCAGGATTTTATACCATGACTCCTGTCTGTCACCACTGCTTCAGTCAGCCAATTAATGTCTTGACCAATGCTGTGATAACTCCCAGACCCAAATGAGATCTGCCCATTCTTCACGGCAGTCCACTGTAATCACTGCCTGCAGGTAGAGGACAAAATTCATGTTGCAAGTTAGATGTGATAATGAGTTGCAACTGGGTGCAGTGACATCCAGCACCTGCACCTACAGACCCTGCTTGAATCTTTACTCCGTGCAAGTACTCCTGTGCAAGTACTAGAAAGATCCTGCTCTGAGCCTTCCAACCTTGCAGCTGTGACGCCATTTCCCTTAACTGATTTGGAAGTCTCATTCTCTTGTTCTAATAATAACTGCACAACATGACAAAGAAATTCAAAACAGGATGAGAGAGAAGACTGAAAAAAAAAGGTGACTTAACCCTTTGCAGCCATGTATATTTTTTTTAATCCGTAATTTTACTAAGATCTTCCTTTAATTAGACTGGCCTCAGTATGCTTATCTTAAAATACCCTGGTGTACACCACACTGTGGAAGTCAAAGGTTTTACACTGCTTCTGTGCATTTATATTGGAAATTAAGACTTTTTAAAACTGTGTTGCCATTAAATACAATCCATATTCTGTATACAGCTTCTGCATTGTCGGTCCAAACAGCATCCACACTTCTACACTCGATTCATCTCCCTGCACATTTTCTGATTTTAGCACTAAGACTGCGATGGAGACCTTTCAGTTAGGCTGCTGCATGTGATAACCACACTTTCCACCTCTACTTCAAACTCTCATTTCAGGAGCTGCTCTCCTAATTCGTAAAGAGACAAAAAAAAAAAAATCAAACTAGGTTTTTGAGACCCAATATGATCCAGTAAGCCCCGTACTACCTCAACTGCAGTTTGCTGCTGTGCTTCCTTATGTACAAAGTGACAAAGAGAGTCAAGTGTGAAGTGCAACCATAAAACCTACTTCCCCAAACAAAACTTCTGTTGGATGAAAGGATTCAGAGATGTTCTTGTACCCACTTTAAGTCTGTAAGAATAACCAAACATCACTGCAGGTTTCTGAGCATCTTAGCCCTTCGAAAAGAGACACACAGATGGGTCCACATCACCCCTTGAAGCAGATGTCATTCAGAAACCCTGTATTAGCAATGTCTGTAGGGCACTATCTGTATCAGAGATATGCTCTAATTTCTTATTGACATAATCTGGCCCTCACCCAGAACACAGCAGTGAGTAAAACTACCCTGGTCTTTCACTTACTTTTTGGTTATACATCTGAGTTTTATATTTACCTAGAAAATGTACTTTATCAACCTACCAGCCTCCACTGGAGAAATTCGTCTCAGATGTAAATACTACCAAGGCATTACTCTTCATAGTCCAGAAGCATTATTAGTCTTTGCTGGCATCTTCCCTTCTATTGTCCTCAGTGCTCCGTTAATGCTAAATATTCCACTAAGTGTACAGCTCTCCCTTACAGCTTAGGAGGCATTCTCCATAACCCACAGCTCACCCCAAGAATACTCTTCACAACCACCACTTACCTACAGCCATACCTGTCAACCTCCTAAACATCAAATGTGTAGTAGTGACCTCCAAAATGCATTGCAAAGGCCCAACATTCATAGCAGTCATATGTCACCATGAGAAGCCATAACTGTATGGTTATAACACTGAAAGCATAGTACATAAAAACAAAAATGTTAAGGACTTTCATCTCCAAAATGGTGTATAAAATAAATGTACAACTGAATGCAAAATTAATGACAGCAACTAAAACAGAAAATAATAGTAAGCATACAAGGACACTTAAAATGTAGCTACAGTATGGCCCCATGAAGAAGAAGAACTAGTCAGAAGAGTCTGGATACCCATTTGGGAAGATGAGGTGGCTGTGCAGCTGATATCAGCTAAGTGTCTGAGCTGCTGAAGAGATGAGGAGTGCACAAGCAGTACTGCTGAGAATTCAGTCATGCAAAATATTTAAGAAAAAGCATTCCAATCAGAGAGTGTGCAAGACGCTCGCAGGAAGAAAATGTCCATTTCAAATTGCAAACCTAGTCAGTCAATCACACCCTTTAATCATTCATAGGTTTGCTCCATACTCTTAGGAAATCCTCCGTAACACATTACCCTATCCAAGTCTTCCACAGCCCAAGCTCTCTAACTCTACCATACCAGGCAGCCTCCTTAAACCCAGCACCCCACTTCTGAATTTCCCTAACGATCATCAACAAAAATCCCAGCACCTCCTGTCAAGTGTTTCAAGTAGCACACTACTCCTGCACAAAGTTTTCTGGTAACCAGAAATGGATTTCTTTGCGTAACAGAACCACCATTAAATCACTAAGAGATCCAGTCAGAAATCTTTTATTACCTGAATTTGGACATCAAAGCTTCCATTTATCTGGGTTCCTGTTGCATTCTCCTGCAATGCAGATACTGGACTATCACTGAGATCCATTAACCTTCTTTCACAGGTTCTGCAATGGTACTGCTTACAGAATTACACCTCAGCAAGTCTGTGAAGATAGACCTAACTCCAACATCCTCACTGCTCCTCTCCAAAAACTAACCTCTGCTGCACACACCTCATGACTAGCGAGCTTAAGGACACGTTCACAGCATAGCGTGCAGTACTGCCTGGAGATATCAAAGTTCCAGAACTGGTTCCAGAACAAGAAGCAGGCTGGTCTCTGCATTTTTGTGGCTGGCTGTGTCCTTGCAATAGTGCTATGTTGGCACAGCACTAGTCTGAACAAATACATTCATGCGCTATCTTCATCCTTAACTATGTTACTGCACTGTGGCATTGCTATTCCCTAATTCCAGGCAAAGTTTTCCAGAAATGACTGCAGGAAACGACTGGCATTCTGCAAGTTGCTATGTTTCCCAAACTTCTGTGCCTTTAATACTACAGCAAGGGTTGGGTTCCAAGAACGGCCTCGACCCTATCCGAAGACCTTACTTTGGTATTTCCAATTTCCATGGAGGCAGAGGGCTGTCCAAGTGCTAAGGTTTGTGCTGTGCTTAGCCTGGCCCCTTAACAGAGGCAGTGTTAAAAAAGGTAAATTGCTGCTTTGTTTGCTGTATAAATTCTGAATTTGCCTAGATTTCTTTTGCTATGCATCAAGGAGGCCACTCCTGCAATCCCTCATGCCAAAGTACCATTAATGTAACCTGAGGACACGGATAATGGGTACAAAAACAAGCTGGGTTTTGTTTTTGTTCCTCCTCTTTGCCTTTACTACCTCAATTTATTTTACAGGTTAGTGATTTCAAACTTTTCAAAAGGAGATCAGTCCTTAGATGTGACATATAAAACACTCGATGTTCCACAAATTCCAGGCAGAGAGAAAGCAAATTTTATCAGACACCTTTAAAGCAGACCAGAAGCTCTGTGAGATACGGGTGCTGGGCAGATACACCACTGACTTTCACCTGTCACCGTTACTGGGTTGAAACTAGATGATCTTTAAGGTCCTTTCCAACTAAAGCATTCTATGATTGAATGATCATTCAAAGAGAGGAATTCGGTGGGATCCTCATAACAAAGACTTTGAGAGGTCTATAGGTACAGCTCATCAGAAATGTGGTCACCATGGGTAGTTTAAACTGTAAAGCACTGCAGTGAGCTGTCAGTTAAAACATCTAGGTCTTTGGGCTGGTCACTTGAACGGCAGAGCAGAGCACCACAAGCAACAGGCAAAAACATGCAGCTGCTTTAGTGCAGTTGTAATGCTGTGAGCAACATGGCAAGCCCCAGTGCAGAAGGCAGTGCACTGAAGGTGACAGGTATATTGACAGTAGACAAATGCAAGTCTAGAGCAATGACTAGAGAGATAGGAGGAATTGAAGATCTTTAAGCACAGTGCAAGACTTGGGGATCCAAAGAGGATTAGGAGCCCTTCTTCCTGAAGACAGGAATGCCAGAACATGGATCAGGCAAAACCAACAAACACTGCAGAGCAAGCACAACTCAATGCCTGGTCCCAGATAAGTACTTTATGCATATTGAGGCATTACTCTTATGGGGGGGAGAGAGGGACGAGGTTCCAACATTTCCTCTCCCAAGTAAGCTGTAAAAAAAAGTGAAGGATTTATCTTCCCTAAACCCCTAATGCCTCCCCATACATTCCTCTCAGCTTAGGGCCAGTCAAGTAAAGGAGATTATCACCGAGACAAAAAGCATGTGGAGCTGTCAAATCCCTCCCGTACCATATCCTAGATCTGCACAAGAATATCCTTCTACCTACAGCGTATCTACCAAGGGAGCAGACACACAAAAGGGAGCGGCTGCAAAGGGTTATGGACACAGATTGGTCTCCATCTTAATGAAAACATGGAATGCTGTTGACAGTGTGAGAATGAGAAGCTCTTGCTCCACGACGGTCTGTAAAACCTTGTAGCTGGAGTTGGACTGCAGCTGGCTGAGGTCACTGAGGTGCCAGTGGTCCAGTTTTGGGATGATCTTGGCCCCTACATGCCCACGTACCATGCCATCCGCGAGGGGGAAGACATTCAGAGAGTTAGGACGTTCCTTCCTGCTAAACAGACAAACAGAGAGAGGGGAAACCAATCTGTTAGCCGTTTACAAGGTTCTGTAGAAAAGAAACAGCACGCTAGCTTATGTGAAGCATGAGCCACTAGAAACTGAATTGCACTCCTGCCCCTCACACAGCAGCTGTATGAACTCCCACTTCCCACACTTCCATGCTGCTGTCTACCCAGACCCATAGTATCTGCTGCTAGAGCCATGCCTCTTCCTTGTGAGACTCTATGAGGGAGGAGGCCAAGTGATCACAACAGGCACAACTGCCTTCTCCAAAAACACAAAACATTTTGGTGAAATGCAAAAATTCAGGAACCATCAGTCAATTTAAGTCAGTGTATATTCTGAGAAACAAAGGTACTGTGGGAAAACAGCTCACGGCAAACAACTCTCACAGCAAAATTAAAGCTCCCATGGATCCTAGAGATGTCACCACTGGGTCAGAAAAGAGGCTTTTAAGTAAGAGTCACCTAAAGGGAACTTCTGTACATTCCATCCCAAATCCCATTAGCTCCAAGAGCAGAAATCAGAGGGGTCTGGATCACTTTCAGTATTAAGAAAATAATACCTGTACTCTTCGATCACCCCTTCAAATTCATATTACAATGCACTCAAAGTTCAGAAATTAAAGGTGTAAATGAATGCACCATTTATGCTGACATATGTCTGTCACTATGTTTTCTTCATCCTCGTCTTTCTTGGCAACTGCAGGTAACTAGGTAATTGCAGGTTTGACTCTGAACATAAAAGCTGGCATAAGTTTTGAGACCAAGCTCCCATGGGAGAAAATCTAGAGCAGGCAGTGAAGGTGGAAAAGGCTGCAGCAGCTTGCTGAAACTGGCAACTGATTTTATGCCAGAGAAGCAGGCCTGCAGGGACAGAGCACACATGTATTTGGGGTTACCTCCAGCAGCCTCCACTCCCCAACTCCAGTGGCCCTGCAGCAATATGAGCTAAGCTGATGCTCTATGTGACAAGCACCCATAAAAGGGTTCATTGATGGTACTTCACTTACTCCTGGCTTCTGGTTACTGATGTGGGGAGTGATGAAATCCACCCTTCTGTACACCAGTATTAATAATGGCAGACCTTCCTGTGCCTTTCTTCAACAGTCATCAGAACTGCTCTGATGATCAGGCTGGGTGACCAGCAAAATCACCTCAGCCATGACTGCAGGTGAAACAACTGCAGTAGAGCCTAAGGACCCCCAGGATATACACAAACACACTAACACAGGAGATGGTACATGAATCACTCATTTATGAAGGAAAGTGTTGGAGTCTCTAGCAGAGGAGACAATGCTTGTGGAATAAACTTAAATAACTGACTTTCCCATTCCCAGCACTGCCTGGCCAGCACAGTGTGTGCTGCATCGCTGTGTCAGCATTGCTTGTGCTAAGGAATAATCACTTGTGGCCTATCCTGGCTAAGCAGAAGGGGCAGAAAGGTGTTTCTAGTGTGGGCCAGCAAGGAGATTTGTGATGCGCTTTTCCTAAGACTGCATTAAAATCCTCTCCTGAAGATCCTTAAAGATTCATATATGGAAGTTTCACAGAGAAACCCTCTTACAAAGTGTCATGGTTTAAGCCCAGAACCACACAGCCACTTGCTCACTCTCCTCTTTTTACCCCTCACTCTGGGTGGGACGGGGAGAAGAGTTGAAGGAATGTAAACCCCATGGGTTGAGATAACAAAAGTTTAATAACTAAAGTATAGTATAAAACTACTACTACTACTAATAATAATAATGATAAGGGAAGTAACAAGGAGAGAGAATATAAAACTAAAAAGGGAAGGGGAAAAAATCCAAACACTAACCAGCAGTGCTGCACAATACAATTGCTTGGCACCTGCTGACTGATACCCAGCCTGATCAAGCAATAATCTGGCCCTTCCAGGTGACTCCTCCCAGTTTATATACTGGGCATGACATACTGTGGTATGGAATACCCCTCTGGCTACTTTGGGTCAGGTGTCCTGTCTCTGCTTCCTTACAGCTTCTTGTGCCCCTCCTCACTGGCAGACCTGAAAGTCCTTGATCGGGGTAAGCATTACTTAGCAACAACTGAAAACATCAGTGTGCTATCAGCACACTGTCAAACTAATGCCAAAACACAGCCCTCCACCAGCTACTAGGAAGGAGAAAAACAACTTTTACAGCTGAACCCAGGACACAAATGCAGCACATAAACAGATTTTAGAGGAACACAGATAATTGACACAACCTGATTAACCTTACTTTCTTTCATAGAGAAGATGCAACTATCTTTCAACAGATTCAAAATCAGATTCATACGTGTTAGGGATTACCATTTTTATGGTAACATTTCCACTCAAAAGGCACCTTGACGCTTGTTAGTTTTAAATACTAAAAACTGCTGAAGGTTTATAGAAAACATTCCATGTTTGCTTGTCTAGATACCAATTTATGACTTCTATCCTAATATTTACACCTGCTCTTAATAAGTCATGATACCTTAGTACACTTACCTCTATCTGTCTTCCTGCATTCACCTCTTTTTATCCTATTTCCATCATTCCAAGACCCTGAAAGTTTCTAACTGCTAAGTTTTAAGTTTCTAAATAACACACTAGGGAAATTTTCCCCCTAATATGAAATCTTCACCCCAGCACTGTACTGATTTGAGTGCCACAAAAAGTATAGCCAGTTATATAGAAGAGATTAAGAGATTCAAAACTAGAAATTAGAACTTTATGCCACAAAGACAGAAAATTCCTAGTTTTAAAGAAATAACTCAAGGGTCCCAAAAAAGTCTATTTCAAAAAATCATTCTTTCCAAGGGGGGAAAAAAAAAAAAAAGCCATAGTTTCCTATCTTTCCTCTTCAGGTTAGGATGACTGTCTTAAGGGAGTCATGCTTCATAGCTGGAAAAAATGTTCTGTAACTGCAAACCATTCCATGCAGAACAAGTAGGTTCAGTCAGAATACCTAATTAATATGCTACAATAGAAACGCTTTTGTGACTGTGCTGGGATGGCCTGATGTTAACTCACTGGCAGCACCGGGAAATATGAGCCATCCCAAACATATGCTGAGACATTATACCTCTTCTTTAGGTAATTTCTATCAGATTTCTTTTGGGAAGCCATAGCTTATTTCTATATTCATATACAAACACACACACATTTAACATGCAAGGAGATACAGCCCCTCCACTGAATGTACAGGGAATGTATGAACTTCACAGTTCCTGCTAACCAGAAGACACGGGACAAGGTCTCCATAGTGTCAGAAGCTGTAGGATCTCCAGGAGAGCATTTTAACACAGATAGGAAATTTCCTTGCTGAGTTTCTTTGGAAACACCTTCCAGCCTTTTCTAAATTTTACAGGGAAGGAGAAAGAGCAAACACCACCGAAGAGCTAACTTCAACTTTGCAGTCTTGGGGCTATCAGTCGTCAAAGAAATCTAGAGCACCCTCAGGAATGGCCTAAATTTTGAGTGCTGGAGTAACCTTTGTAACACTTGGTTGATTACACGTTACATTACAAGGTAAACAGCGAACTCCTCAATAAAAGTTTGCAGTAACAAAACCCTGGGATCAGGATGATCTACAGGTAACATCCTAATGCTTATTATACATAACAAAGCTGTGATCTGTTTGCCAGCACTTAAGAGATGAGAACTGCTGTTTGCAGGCTCCAGATGCAGAATTTACTGCCCAAATCAGGAGTGCCTTCAGAAGGCCACTAACAGCAACATGCGTTTTCTGCCCACTCGGAACACATACATGCCTCATACTCTATAGTAGAATAGCGGAGAAATGATGACTTTTAAAATATTCTGGGATGTGAAGTACAAATGTCCAATCACAGAGGACTGATCCTGTTTTGGGACCTGTGTCTTCTGCATTTGAGTTCACAAGCTTCTTCCTGATGAGAACATTCTTCCAGACGCAGCAGCCTGGTTGCTCCCTCTGCCTCACCCACTGAGCCAGTCTAACAGTGGTGCCAACAGACAGAGGGCAAATTCCCAGCATCACCTGTTGCCAGTCAACAGCAACCTCCCAAACAAGTATTAATGAAGTGAAGATGCAGCAACAGGATTTACCTTTTCCTCCATGACTGGCGATGACTGCCGTGACAAACATAACAGCCAAAACAGAGCAGCAAATGCACAAAAAGCGAGACAAAAAAAGAACAACCATTAGAGAGCAGAGGTCATGCAAACATGCAGTCCTACCAAAGGTAAGGAGAATGCATGCACTGTCATCCACCCCACACACAAATGTGCACTGTGTTCATTACTCCTCCTGGATGGCTGTTGATACAGCCCCTCAACAGTTCTTGCACAAACTTCTCAAAAGGGACAAGCAAACATACTTGGTGTCATATGCAGCATATTACAGTCATATGCACACTACAGTCTTACACACCCCTATGCAGTCTAACACACCCAAACACATCCACAGATGAGAATAAATAAAAACACTCCAATTCATGTGACAGGCTATGAGAAATCATGTCCATGTCCCCGCAGTCCACACCAGTGCACCAGGACACACAAAACCTGTGTCCCCCACCCAGCTGTGCAGCAACACAAAAACACACATCTGTCCCAAGTGCTTGTCCACAAGCATATACAGATACAGAGCTACACACACACACACCCCAACAGTGCAAAGGTTGAAATGAAGGAAAAGTCTCATTTCCCATTGGTGGCTCCTACAAACTCAGGTCACTGCCCGATCGGGGGCTTTCACAGATCCACAGTGTTTCACTTTTCATCTCTCGAAGAAAAGCAGTATGACACACTCACAAGGGTAAAAGACTGATTTCTCTAACACAAAGAGGTAATTCTTGATGCAAATTTTGCCCTTTGTCCCAGAGAATGGCAGTCCTGTAGGTATAACCAGAAACACTTTATCCATGCATCTCCTTCAAGGAATGATAACATAAACTCACAATTAATGTTAGCTTCTTTGAAAGTTAGGGAAGGAAAGGCTCATAAAAATTAACTCCTACCATGCAGTCCCCCAAAATTTGGCAGGTGCATATATAGACTACCCTGGAAAAGACAGAAGCCCTGAAGTATGTACGGTACTTTTATATTTTATGGTATGAGTACTTCCACAGATAGATTTTTGTTCACAGAAATATAAGTGGGAAGGGAAACCAGCCTAATACGCTTATCCCATTTCAGCTGCCACAGTAGGATCAAACCATGTTCTGGGAGTTCACTGTAGACTTCCAGACTGGGACGGGGAGAGAAGAAGGAATCAATATAGCTCAGTAAGGGAGATTTTATGAACAGAAGAACATCTGCAAACTACCGATTCCTTTTACAGCACATCTTCTCTTGTTTTCTATACCCATCATGCCTGTCTTTTGCCTAAAATGGCTGCCATCTGTATTTTTTCTTTTTTCCCCCAACAGATTTTAAGATACTGAAATTTTAGCCAGACCCCAAATACAGTGTTCTGTAATTACTTTCATTCTCTTAAGCCACTCTCTGCTTTGAGACTAATTTACTGTTTCATAGAAAATACAGCATAGAGATAACTCACTATACAGCCCACTAACAACTGCAACAGCCACTAGTTAATCCTCTCTAGAAGCACTGTAAGATATTATTTTCTGAAAGGAGTATTCAACTGGCAGAAGAACAAGGGTAAATAGGACCTCTTGATTCACATATAAATGTATTTTTCCCTCCTCTATGTAAGGCTTTTGTAGCCTTACAAATGAGAGTACATCAGTCTTATTATAGAAACACAGAATCACAGAATGGTTACGGTTGGGAAGGACTTTCAGATCATCTAGTTCCAACCGCCTGCCACGGGCAGGGTCGCCTCACACTAGACCATGTCACCCAAGGCTCTGTCCAACCTGGCCTTGAACATTGCCAGGGTCATTTACCACTTCTTTGGGCAGCCTGTGCCAGCACTTCAGCACTGTTAGAGTAAAGAACTTCTTCCTTGTATCTAACCAGAACTTCCTCTGTTTTAGTTTGAAGCCACTGTCCTCTGTCCTATTGCTACAGCCCCTGACGAAGAGTCTCTCCCCAGCATCCTTGTAGGCCCCATTCAGATACTGAAAGGCTGCTATGAGGTCTCCACACAGCTTCTCTTCTCCAGGCTGAACAGCCCCAACTTTCTCAGCCTGTCTTCACACAGGAGATGCTCCAGTCCCCTGCTCATCCTCGTGGCCTCCTCTGGACTTCCACCAACAGTTCCGTGTCCTTCTTATATTGAGGACACCAGAACTGCACACAGTGCTCCAGGTGAGGTCTCACGAGAGCAGAGTAGAGGGGCAGGATCACCTCCTTGGACCTGCTGGTCACGCTCCTTTGGATGCAGCCCAGGGTACGACTGGTTTCTGTGCTGCGAACTCACACTGCAGTCGGCTCATGTTCATTTTCTCATCGATCAACACCCCCAAGTCCTTCTCCGCAGGGCTGCTCTGAATCTCTTCTCTGCCCAACCTGTAGCTGTGCCTGCAATTGCCCCAACCCAGGTGTAGGACCTTGCACATGGCCTAGTTGAGCTTCATGAGGCTGGCATTGGCCCATTTCTCAAACATGTCCAGGTCCCTGTGGATCCCATCCCTTCCCTCCAGCATATCAACCAAACTACACAGCTTGGTGTCATCAGCAAACTTGCTGAGAGTGCCTCAATCCCACTGTCCATGTTGCCAACAAAGATGTCAGACAGGATCAGTTTCAACACCAATCCCTGGTGGACACCACTCATTACCCATCTCCAGCTGGACACTGAACCACTGACCGTAACTCTCTGCATGCAGCCATCCAGCCAATTCTTCATCCACCAAGTGGTCCATGCATCAAACTGATGTCTCTCCAGTTTAGACACAAGTATGCCATGTGGGACAGTGTCGAGCACTTTACAGAAGTACAGGTAGATGATGCCAACCGCTTTGACCCTATCCATCTGTTACCGTCTGATTCGGAATAAATAAAGGATCTTTCTTTGAGATACCAGTACCTTCCAACTGTAAGCTATCCTCCCAGCCTGCAGAAGTATCTTTAATTATTATGGGAGGTAATGAAATAGCCAATAGACAGTATTAGAAAAAATTCTTTACAGAGAGAGCAGTCAAGCACTGGTCATGCCTCCAAGCCTGTCAGTGTTCCACATGTGCTTGGACAATGCTCCTAGATACATGGTTGTCTTGTGTGGGGTTAGGAGTTGGACTCCATGATCCGCACGTGGGTCCCTTCCAGTTCAGGATATTGCCTGGCTCTAAGGCTGCAGGGAATCCAGCCGGAGTCACTGAAGTTTCTGAAGATTCCTGTCTTTTACTGCTTGATAAGGTGGGACTGGGTCCTCTTTTCTCTTCCTTTTTCTTTCCTACAATACACGTCTAACTTTGGCAGTTCAAAGCCTGTCTCTTCCATAGCAGTCTGACCCAGCAACAGAGAACCACAGCAGACAGAGGGTATTCATGTGTCCTGTGCCAAGACCTGAAATTTCCTTTCTATTACATTTACGCAAAACCAACTGACATTCTGTTACAAACCTAAGTAAAAGTTTCTAAATTACCCTAATTCTTCCTTTATTATTTATATTTTCCTTCAGTCTTAATTTCAAATAATTTTGCTCAATGCTGCTGTTTTGCATTTCATCATCCCTACCACATGATATCTCACAAAGCTTCATGGCCTTCCATTGATCAGTTTTCCCATCATTTTCACGTCTGTGTTTCTGCCCATGCTGCCCTTTGTGTGTAGTCTGACACACCATCCCAATCCCTTTCATAGCCTAATGCTTCCCAAAGATTTTTTGTACAGGCAAAGTCCAGTGACATTAAACAGCTGAAGTTCACAGATAATAACCAAGATCAGTCAGACATATTTTGTAAGAGACAAGGGAGGACACATGCAGTGGGCACTCCTGTTCAAGTATTCTTGTACAATGCATACTGTCTCCTCTGTTTTCCAGACCAACAGCTGCCAGGGCTTGTTAGTTAGCATGTGTATAAAACCTCTTAACACTCCTCAAGGCCAGAGGAAATTAAAAAGTTAAAAAAAGATTGGCAAGGACAACAAAAAGATTTCATCTCCTGCAGCCTACTACTTTGTCAACACTGCTCATCTGGAAAACACTGTTTTTTCTAAAACTAAAGCTTCCTGAGTTAAATAGTGTCATTACAGTGTTAATCACTGCATTAGCATACAGTGATTAGCACAAACAGCAATCTGCCACGCATAAAAACTGCCACAGAAAACACCTTTCTAATGGCTGAGTGACTTAATAGATTATACTTAATCGAAGTCAATTATGTGTTATATGATCTATTACTTCTCTAACCAGTATTTATGGAACATCACTTTTGCTTGCCACCCTGTGAGCAATGTTACTGGTATAGAGTATCATCAGAGAGAAAGCATTTGATTTCCTCACACAACACTTAAAAGTAGATGTATTTGGACTGAATCAATAAATTAACTTCAGTGCTTTAAATTTGTTGTAAGACTACAACAGACTAGTTCTATAAATTGAACTTCTTTCCTACCACTGCCTTATTTAAGAAAAGGCTGATTTTTACTGGTTTGGTGCTCTAAAAATGCGGGAGAGGACACCAATTTGTTGGGCATAAGTAAGTCTATGGACTGACTGACTGACTGACAGAAATCTTCCTTTTCTGTAAAGAAAGAATGGTGTGGGAGGGAAATCCATAATAGCTAACAGATTTAATTGCTATGTTTTTTCTGGCTATCACATACAGCCACACACACACACGCAGAAGTACTTTATACAACACCTTCACCCATTTTATAGATAAACCTTTTACATGTTACCTGAGAATATAAACGTGCTTTTCCAGAGGCCCCACATCAACAGGAGCATGACGAAGCTGAAGCTTTGTAGCATAACACATAAAGCTCCTTGTCATCAAGCTTTAGAAAATATCCCCACAACTCACTCCAAACACATTGCAAAAAAACCTCCAACTTTAATCCATGCCCACAAGGAAAGATCCTACTTTTGGTTTCTCTCTCTCACATACGCACACTCAGTCTGTGAGTTTCCAGGCAGCACACATTACATGGAGACGTTATGTGCCTACCTTCTCCCAGGTAAACTGCCCTCAGTTTGATTATTTCCCCCAACTTGCTGCATCTTGGATCGCTCAATGTGTTCCACGTAGGTCTGGATCATCTGTGAAGAGGGAAAAAATCATGAGCCAAATAGAGGACAAAAGATTCGTTTTCTGCTTTTGTTTAATCCCCCCCCCCAGAATCCATTTCCAATTCCCCTTTTTTTTTTCTGCATTATCTCCTTGCCTTTGCTCTTGTCTTCTAAGCTGCTAATGTAAGTGAATGGACTAATCTGGCAGAAAAATCTCACAAAAAATAGTGTCGGAATTTACTTAAGATTAATCTCAGAAGAGCCATGAAAGAGCACATCCAAAAACAATATACGACATCTCCTGGAGTCTCCCACCAGCAGTGGGAGGTGAGATAGTGGGGCACTGTTCCAGAATCACAGAACAGTTGAGGATCGAAAGAACTTCCTGGGGTCCACCAGACCAAATGTTCTTGCTCAAACAGAGCCATCTAGAGCAGGTTGCCTAGGACCATGTCCAGCTGGCTTTTCAGTATCCCCAAGGATGGAGACTCTACCACACTTCTGGGCAACACGTGCCAAAGCTCATCATCTTCACAGTAAAGATGTTTTTATTCATGTTCAGAAGGAGCGCTCTGTGTTCAAGTTTGTGCCAGTTGCCTCCAGTCGTGTCACTGGGCACCACTGAAAAGAACCTGGCTCCATCCTCTTACCACCCTCCATTCAGGTATTTCTGATGCTCCCAAAGTTCAGAAGCTGTAGTCATAACTAATAGGGGAAAAGCTGAACTCTGTGACATGACTTTGTATGTGGGCGAGAAGTCTATTTATTCAAAAATTATGAGATGATATCCTACCTCTGTGTGCCGCTGATGCAGAGCATTATACTCTTTCTTCATTTCTGATTCACGCTCCTCCAGTCGCGAAACTACCAAGAGAAGATTCCAACCATCAACTAGCACACACCAGACTCTCAACAGAAACTTGAAGTCTCAAAGCCTATTTTGTTAGAAATTAATTTATACCTACTGAACAAAACAAGTAGAAATAGAGTAATGCACACTGTGGGATCTGGTCTTAACTACAAACTCAGTCCAAGGGTACCTCCCAAAATAAGAAGCCCAAATAGTGCAATAAGACCATAGGAGCAGAGTTCTTCAGCAGCAGCCTGATGCCCTCCAAGTGTCATATTTCGACAATAATTTAAATTACCCTCTGGGATGGGCTATTTGAGGAGCCACCAGCATTACACTCTGGCTATGTAAGGAGCAGGAGTACTGGACAAAACACTAATGAATTCTGAGGAGATCCAACAAAACATGGCTGCAAATGTCAAGGCAGTATTTGTAATAAATAAACAAACGAAAGAATGTGATAGTTTACATGAGAAAAAATAAATGGGAAGTTCTAGTCACGGACAAGGCAAAAATGAAAACTAGGTTCTGGACCTTTAGCAATGGCCCAAATCTTCTATCTGCAGAGACTGATCATGGCCTATGCAAAAAAGTAATGAAGCCTTTATTAAATGAGTTTGGATATATTCCATCCTACAGAAGGCTCCAAATTTTATACCAAAGCAACGGGTAACAAGACATTTCAGGTTTTGCATAAATTACACTAAATACAAAAAGTATGAAAAATATATTCAGATCAGCAGTACCTATATGTGGAAGGCAAAGTTTATAATCATGTCTGGTATACGACTTTGCTTACTCTGATCTGCATAGTTTTTGGCCTTCAGCTCCAGCTGTCGAGTCTGAAATTCAAGGTGTTCCACTTGGATTTGTAGTTCTTTCTTCTCCTGCTCCAGTGCATCTTCAAACTCTATAAACTTCTGAATACGGAAGAAGCAGAGAAGGCACAGATGAGGAACAAATGTAAAATGTGTTTGCCCTTTATGAGTTTTAAACTTCTTGAAAAAAAAAAAAAAACAAAACAAAACAAAACCAAAAAACAAATAAATTACAAAATATGAAATAAGAGTTTTTAAGTGCTCTAGTCAGTATAAGAGCATCTGATCAAGCTGATGATACTATTTTATATGAGAAAGCATTAGCTATCTTTAATGTATTAATTAATACATGAAGTATTGTCCAACATGAGTTCGCAAACCAGCACAATTCTGCTATCTCCTGCCACACCCCTCCTTCCTCATGAGACGCTGAATTTTTATTCTTGTTAATTTGATGTCAGAGAATACATCTGTTTCTATGTGCATGTATTTACAAATACATGTAAATACTTCAGACCAATTCTTCTATTTGTGCCATTTTCACAGAATCCCAGACTGGTTTGGGTTGGAAGAGACCTTAAAGCTCATCCAGTTCCAACCCCCTGCCACGGGCAGGGACCCCTTCCACCAGACCAGGTTGCTCCAAGCCC
>JBCJKH010017245.1:0-13531 GCA_039877255.1 Loriculus beryllinus
GGAGTCTTTGGCCGGTTCCCCCCTTAACCCCCCCCCCAAAGAGCTGTAATAGTTTCCTACGTTATTCTCTGTCCAAACAGGGTAAACCAATTGCTCATATAAAGGAAACTCTGTCCATACACAGAATAAACTGTTAAAACAAAGTCCTCTTAATCTCCCCTTACCTATTTAGACAAGCCCTGCATAAACTCCAACCTGGTTTAAGGTTGCAACCTCTTTAGCCACAGCCAGAAAGGCCAGGCTCAAGTGACGGGAGATCAGATTGATCCTTGTTCAGCCCTGGCTGCAATCTCAACCCTCACTCAGGAAAGAGGCAGAAAATAAACCACCTCTACAGAGCCTGGCTGTAGTTCTGCTTATTTGGCTGTTGGGCTCTGTTCTTTGCCAAAGGGCTGCAGAAGTGCAGGTCTCTGCTGAAGAACGGGTTCTGAAAATTACAGACTTGGATGAAGAGATCAGATTACAGGGAAAATTCAGTGCAGGTTTATAAAGCTGGCTCCCAGGGGACAGAGCTAACGGGAGAACTGCTTAAACAACCCCAAAAGAGAGCATTTACCCATCTTTTCTTGCAAGAAACACACTCTAATGCATCCTCAACCCCAGGAACGTGCATTGACACCCAAGGGACAGCAGGGAAGTCAAGCAGTGGGGTTGGTGGCTGCCTGAGGACACCACTTCTTGGCTTCACCATGCTGTTACTGATTAAACAAGTGACGGCAACTGGCTATCAGCCCCATCTCACATGTATAGCAAACTCCCCTTGCACGCAGTTCCCAAAGGAGAAGTTCGTCCATGAGCAATACACTGCCTCATACACCTCAAACAGCAGGAGGGACAGGCAGTGCTGGGCTGGACCATCTTCCTAGGGGCAAAAAGGAGAAAAAACCAAACTAAAGGACAATTTGGTTAAAAGTAGTCAGTAGGAAGCTTGGAGTTAGTGGATGAAGATGAGATAAAGGAGTGGAGTTCAAGGGATGATGAGCTAAGAGCCAGTAGTGTAAATCTGCTTACGGATGAGCACATGGCCACATTTATATCACCTATCAAACTGTGCCCTGACCCTTCCTGCATGGTTTGATAGCCAGGATGGACCTGTACTCCCACCCCAAACCCAACACAGAACTTTGATTATATTAAAAGGTTGGGTTCCTTTTCCACTTCCAAATTTTTACTGAAATTTTATATTGACACTGCATCTCTCAAAACACTTTCAGTCACAAAGCACGGACACTCCTACTCCCCCTTTTAGCACAAAAAAGAGGAAACAAGATTGTTTGCTGATTCTCTAAGGGGACTTTCAAAATTAGGAGTTCAAGCCCTGTCCTCAGCTAGTCATTCAGTAACATGATGGCATCTCAAGAGTCAAAATGAAAGATGTGCTTAAGAAAGGAAGAGATTTTTCATCAGTTCTCTGAATGCTTTTTTTGTTTTGCCTGTTGCTTTCTGATAGCAATCAGCTTTGAACCCATGTCTTGAAATCACCTGACTTCTTCAAACACTCAAAGACAGTTAGTTCTTTAAAGAGGTTCAAGAGCTCACATAGATTTTCCATACCCACAGAAATACTCTAGAAAAACTTGCAGTGGCCACAGTTGTCCCTAACAGAGAGGCTTGGCTTTGTTTTTTAAGGAAGACACAGTTTGTGTTATTTTGATGGCAAACAAACGTAAATGATGTAAAAAGCTTAAGTGGCTAAAATACGCTTTTTCAAGTTAGCTTAAAATTACAAGAAACAAGTATGCAATAGATGAACTAAAAATACAGTTTGAAATGTCTGTCTTTCCCATGCAGAAAGGGCCTTTGGACTAAAAGAGGAAAAAGTAGAGCAAGAAATTTCCCCTTCAAAATTTTCTTCAGGTTCTCTATATGGAAAAAGCAATGAAAAAGGAAACTGCCCTAATACAAGATCACTTAATTGGTCCTATAAACCAAACAGACTAAATATAGCAGGACTACCTTGCTCTCCATCTTCTCTCCTCTGCAGATGCTTTTTGAGGTATATCCTTTCAGGTTTGCTCCATATCCAGCAATTATCCACCTTCCACTTCTTCCCTTTTATATCAAGATTTCTGCATCTCAACAATAACTTTACTATTTCTGAGGATCCTTTATGACTTCTGTGTTGTACTCAAGCTTGCTCTTCTCATTTAAGGCCATCAATTTTATCCCACACTTCTCATGACCTCCTTTCACTCTGTAAATCAAGGTACCCCTCTGTACTTCCCAGACTTTTAGCACTCAAAACATCCCATTCCTCCTTAAATAAATAAGGGTACAAAAAATGGGAGGAAGATGGATGATGATGACAACTTTTTTCTGCTCCTGAACCAAGTCTTTGATCAGTAATTACAACAGAAATTAAAACTGTTTGCAGTATTAAAACAGGCACAAGGAGGCTGCATTCTTCAGTTTCTATTATTATTTTTCTTCAAGGATGCCAAAAATCAATATATTCTTTACAACCTGGTACTAGAAATGTTGGAACTGATCAAATACAGAATTAAGATGTTTTGCTACAGATATATACCTTAACATTGAGAAACAGCACTTTGTCCAACTCTCTTAAAAGCGCTTTTGAGATTTTCTGCTTTAGGACAAGAAAAGGCTCCATCTCTTTACAGAAACAAAGCATGTTTACAGATGTCTCAAAAATTATGCTTCTGGGTTGTTTTTGAGCAATGCCTGACTTTCCTGGAGTTACTTAATGAACTGAATCTGTGTCTCAAAAGTAACGGTTTGTTGTCTTTTTTTAAAGGGGTATTAGTATCAAACTGACAATTTATTCAGCAAGAATTATTTTCCTGGGCTTACCTTAATATATGGAAAACTTCAAATAAAACTGCAGTGCAAGTGGCTGACTACAAAGCTACTTAGGTGCCACTTTCAGACTTTATCACCAATCATTGTTCCACACAACTGGCAGGTCTCTCATACCTTTAAATCATCGTGGCCACAGAAACGTTACCGAATTACATCATTGCTGTCACAGAACATGCAGAGGCAGACAACATTTGAAAGACCACAGAATAGCTGTCAAACTTCACGAAGTTTTGAACACCAAATTTCAAGGTGTCAGGACACAAAACTTGAGAACAAAAGAGTTTGCCCCATACTGCAGATTCAGCCTCTTCATTCCCAGATAGCTCAGGTAAAGGGATTGCTGGTAATCATGACTGAGTTCAGTCTGAGGCAAACATAACTTGGTCAACCACCACATACACGTCAGCATAGCTGGGCCACATTTTAGCATCTTTTCTAAGGGAGGCGGTAGAAGGGGCAAGGGTATGCCATAAACAGGATGATAATTAATGCCCTTGTTCACGGTAGAACCTTGATTTATCCTCTCTATAGTACACCATCTTTCAGCTAGTCCCATGCTAATTTCAGTGGGATGGAATCCAGTTGTCTCATGTCTGAAGCCAAGCTCCTTTCTTAAAAACCATAATCAAAATAAAGTACTAAACTACAAGTTAGGATGTTTTCAACCCATGAAGATGGTTTTGAGACAGAAATGTCATGCTTTATAATCATCTTCCTGTTTGGACTTCTGCAGCCCTCACCATGTTCAGTGACTCACGGTGGGTTTCCAACTGCCTAAATTTACTTGAGCTGTGCTTGTCTTTATCTCTATGTTGCTTGTCAATGAGCACAACATTATGACCCCTAAATTGTCCTTTTTTCTTCTCAAGGTCAGTTGCAGGATTGAAGACAAAATGAGCTGTTTGTAAACACATGAGCTGCACTACAAATGCAAGAATTAGCATCCATAGGAGAGGATCTTCAGAAGGGAATCAGAACATGACACCTTAACTCCACAGAAGGCTCAGAGATCGTGAAGAATCTGAACAAAATTAAAAGCTTTCCATGGCTTAAGAGATACACTTGTAGCTTAATCACATCCTATTTTTGCATTGACTTCCTCCTACTGAACAGGCTGTTCCATGTAGATGGATATACTCAGGGAAACTCTACAAGTGTTATTCAGAATCTGAATTAAAAAAAAAAAAATACAGGTGGGAAGTATGAAACCCATATAAAGAGAAAAATTGATAAAAGAGCACTGTTAGAGCCAAAGGTAAAAACCAAACCAACAGGCAGTAATACTGATGCTGGAGAGACATCCTTCCTTATTTAAGAACTTCACAGGTTTCTGGCAGTTTTTCTCTTGTACAAAAAGGACCAAGTTTCCTTGGTTTTCTTGCACTTTTTTGCTAAGTAATATTATACAATTTCTACCATGTAGCAGTCCTATCTACTGGATGTCAGGATAATGATCTTTTATGCGTAGACTGTATACAGTTATGGAAGAGTATCTCTCTCCAGCATTGCCAAGTGGTGAGAAGAGGTGACCTCCTGAAAAAAACCCACAACTGATCAGGGTAAGACATTGATTTTTGTAATTTTCACGGTCTGAATTACAGCATGTGAATGTAGGTTTTGCACAGCTTAACTGTAGTAATCTGTGTGCACAGCTTAACTCTAAAAAGGCCATCTCTAGCTCAAATCAGAAAAGGCCCCACAGAACGTCAACCCCATGGCTTCTCACTTCATTTCAAATGGCCTGTGGCCACACACTAGTTCTTCCCGTTTTGTTATTGCACAATGCTCAAATGAGCCTTTCAAAGCTGTCTGAAGGTCTAATTCACCCTCCAGCAAGGGAAAGAAAAAAAATGGTCGTCTTCTGTCCTATGGATTCATCTTGGGAAGATGAAGGGGCTTTTCAGAGAAAACACATGCAAAGAAAACAGAAATGCTGGTAGATGACACACCAAAAAACAGTGTCTCTAGTACACCAGAGCAATACTTCCAAGATAAAACTCGGAGATTTGTTTCAATCTACTTGCGAATACTTTACATATTGACATCCAGATTTTAATAACTTCCATAGTCCTTAATGTTTTAAGACCTCTTCTATAGAAAGAACTTTTTTAGGAGGGGAGTAGAGCAGAAGTAGGGATTTGGAAGAGCAGGAATTATGCTCTAACAGAGCATGAAAACAAAAATCAAAAGCCAGAATAGCTGAAATCTAGGTCTATGCCAGGTAGTTTGTTGGATGGCACTGAACAGCTGTGGGTATAGAAATCAGCACTAAGATGGTAAATGGTATTAGCAGTCAAAAACCTGCTAAATTTAACTTTTGGACTTCACTTGCTTTTAAAAGGAAAGACTGACAGGCATCAAAAAGAAATAGCTGAAGCTGCTTGCAGAAACGGACTCCATCTTTTCAAATAAAACTAAAAGCCTGGCTATGAATCAGTAGTCCATTTATGCAGGTACGCAATAACTAAAAAAGTAATTTAATTCATTCTCAGCTTAAATGGGTTGTCTGTGGGCTTTTAGTATTAAACTGCTGGAATATGTGAATAAGCCAGTTGGATGGCGTAGCACAAGCAGTAAATTCTGTGCAGCTCACTTTATAGTCAAAGCCTAACTCACGTAAAGAAAACATGCTGATGACAGACAAGCAGCTTAAGTTTTGGAGCTGAAATTCATGCCCACCTTGCAATGCCTTTGCAGGACTAGAATCAACAGACCCTTACAGAAAGAAGCCAAAGCTTACCTGCAAGCAAGGCAAAAGCGTTCGGCACCATATGCAAGAGCTCTGACTGAACAGCACTAATCTGCTGTTAGCACTTACGCAAATGACTGGAAAATTTTCCTTTCGATTCTGCATGCTGGTTTTCTTTCTGTTTCCAGCTCGTAAGAATTAGCAATGACATCCAATACAAGTGTGGAGGAGAAAAAAACCCATGAAAAGAAGCCTTCAAGTCTGAGAAGACATTAGCAATAGGTACCATCACCAATGACAAAACTGGCTCAAGATTAGATTTCTACTTTGCAGTTTTAAACATAAGGTTACTGATAAGTAGGGCTTAGGTATCACTCCAAACTCATGAAAGTCAACAGGAACTGACCCTGTTGACCCTGCATGTATTATTTATTCTCCTACCAACAGCCATATGAGAAGAAAACTACTGGCACCGAGCGGACAGGAAAGCAAATTCGTATTGTTTTAATAAAACTTTGATGCCCTCCACCTCTCCATCTGTCTCACAGAAATAAATGACGGAGGGCAAGACCCCTGGCAGCATATACATACACCAGGTTAACAACAACTACCTAACATGCTGCAAACCATAGTATAAACTTATGTGTAGCCATTGCATACATTGCAAAGCGTTTGCATAGCTGTGATAGTATACACAGACCATTCTGAGCAGCTCTCTATTTAATGATATCATCAGAACACCTCAGGCTGAAATATTTGCTAAGATCTGAAAATATGCACCTTTAAAATCCCCAAGTTTTGAGGACAAAGTTCAGGCAAACATTCTTCATTGCTGTTGTGGTTGTTAACAGTCCTACAGGTTCTGCAGTACGGAGGTACTCAGAGGCAAAGCTGGTTAACCAGCTGATGGAATTTGTTTACTTCTCACATCATTGCAACTATGTTCTTCCTCTAACACATATTAAAAAGGAAAAATAAATAAAAAATTAAGATAATTGGCCTTTGGCAGGCAAATGTTGATCTACATAACTGACCATCCTTTAGAAATGGCAATCACCAGAAATAAAGTCCACTAGATTTCCAATTAAAAGCCTGCTGTGTTTTTATAGATCTTTGTCTGCTGCTCTCTAGTAACAGATGTGAAATGGAAGCTGTAATTAATGCTTGGAGACAGGAATTCACTTTGAACTACATTTTGAAAACATTATCTGATGTGTGCAAGCATAACAGGCTAATTATGGAGGTAAGTAACTATGTACAGACATTTGTCATGCATTCCCAGTAATGGTGTTCTCTGCTCTCACCTCTACTGAAAGAGCTGGTGGAGAGAATTTTCCTCATCTCTCCATGGGCATGGGGACAGGAAGGCGTGAAACACACTGTATTCACCAGCAGACTTTTCAAATTTCTTTACTGTAAAAGCAGAGCAGTTAAATAAACAGCAGTTTCCTCAGTGACCACAGAGCAGATGCTGCAAACTGGTTTCTTGGGACTACTCTAGAGCACTGGATGCCTGTGGAGAGAAGCTGTGCAATCACAGCTGAGTTGCAGACAAGACCAGGATAAATATAGTTCTAGGGGCTAGTGTAATAACCAAGGTCTTGGTCTAAATGTACATGTACAATATTTATATATATAAATCTTATGGTACTAATTAACAACACAATTTGTGTGTACCAATGTTTGGGGTTTTTTAAAAGTCTGTGGTCCACACTTATTTATACCAGACCAAAGACCAAGGCTGTTGAGCTGTCCAGGATGGTGCATGGGTCCTTCATACACATATTTTTTTTAGGTTCAGTTTCTACAAGGAGTGCATTAGAGCTTTTCTGTTTCAGAAATCAGTCATGACAATTTTGTCTTCATAAGTAAACAATTTGGGGCCATTGTCTTCTACTGATCTTCCTTTGTGCCTCTGCCTTTACCTGCACCAGATGTGAAACTTTTACTGTACTCAGAAAAAAAATGAATATGCAAAAGCCAAGACAAACAACTCATAGAGAACAACTGACCTGGATACTAAAGTGTCTGTGTCTGCAAACAGGATCTGAATAAATCCCGACACTGATTATTGATTAATACTGCACAAACATCAAAAGATTGCCTCAGGGAAGCCTCATGACTTCAAGGGAGATGAATTATCTAATTACTGCAAGTTTAACAGACTACAGCTGAACGTGCTGCTAAAGTAAACAAACAGGAGTAGATTAAAAAATTGCTGCATAAATAACTGAATACACCTTTTAAGAACAGGTAACTGAACATTCAGCGTAATGAAGGGGCCAGGAGCTCTGCAAGGAGCCTTGTCAGGGACGAGGCAACTTTTCCAGTTTAACGCCTTCTTTAAAAATTGGAGAAATGTTGCTTTCCCATTTGAGTTATTCCATGCTTGTTGCTTCAGCTGAAGACAGAAAGGAAGCCAGCCATGAAAACTGAGCTCCTAATTACCATCATCCTCCCTCTGATGTGGATGTGTCTGCTACAGCACTACATGTCTACGTGGCGGGTACAGAAGTCTTTATACATACGCACACAAACATCACAGATGGTTATAATTACTGGTGGGCAAGCTGCAGTCCTAATTTGAAAGTAAGCAAAAATAGGTTATGTTGTCTCCCACCCCTCTTGGTCACCACACACTGCCACTGGACAACCCCGAGGCCAGTCTCTCCATCAGGGGAGGGTGGCCAAGGGACTGCCACACCTCACCCCACACAGCACACCTGTCTGGGCATGGGTACATGTTCTCCACCTAAGCAAGACAGGCACGCGTCAAATCATCACCACTTCAAAGGGGAACGTGCCTACCTGGCACTTCAGAGCTTAATTCAAAAGGAAAAAAACAATTAGATGTGCTTTGAAACTTGCTTGTTGCTTGAACTTGGGCAAACAAGGGTGGATCTGACACTGAAAACTTCCATATTGACCTGCACAATGTATACTGCAGCTAATCCCAACCTGCCTCTCACCTCAGCAAAGGCTGCTCTCTAATTCTCTGCTCTGCTGAAATTCGCTCTCCTACATCAGTAACTAACCGCTGGCCACAGAGACAAGGCAACTGCAGCTCATCCCACAGCCAGCTCAAACACTGTAATTTGTGCATCTTGCAGCACAACCCATGCTGTGTGGTTTACGGTGTCCTTTCCGAGGCTAAGCCAGTCTCCTCTGCAATGTGTACTTAACTGAAAGTAAACCAGAGTCAACAGCTTTGGGAACAACTCGCCTTTGAACAACAGCAAGGACAGCCAGTGAAGCACTTCCTCTCCACGTGCCCTGTGCTGGCCTTGCTTCAGAAGCATTCGCCTTCACAAAAGGTTCCATTTTCAAACGTGGGCACCTTCCACTTTTAGCACAAACGTTTATCTTTCTGTATGTTGCCACGTACCAGCCTAGCATGCAAGCTAATATGAGCATTCAAAGACAGGCATTAAACCTTGTATCCCAATGTCTAGAATCTCCTGTATCAAGTTGTTCCTGATGGAGTAAAATGGGGGAGGAAATAACACCTCCTCCCCACTGAACTCCTGGACCATATGATCACTGCCATCCTTCCCTGGGCAACAAAAGTGCTAATAGCCCAGAAGCACACTTTTGGATAAAAGCATTACTAACCAATAAACCTGAAAAAAGTACCAGAGAGGGGCCTGCTTTAAGTAATGAAGGAAGGTCTTTGACATCCCATGCCTCTTACAGCCCCAAAAGGGAAAGCACACACTCTTTTAAGAGAATTCCGACAAAAAGTGTCACACGTAGATGTCAACAGACTTGGCACTGATACAAAAAGATGGTGGCACGTATACATGAACAACTTTTGTTCCTCACTTTCTTACTAACAGCACAGATTCAGCTAAGAGCCTCAACTCAGTAAGTGCAGAGCTCATCATTCAGGCTCTGAACATAGTCTGTATGCTAAATCGATATTCCTCCCTCACCAGAAACAGCAAGAAACACAGAAAATCCTCTGCTGACCTGTAATACCTGCAGTTGTTGGCAGCAGCAAAGTCAGTCATGGACACATTTGACAAAACTTGGCATCCCTGGCAAATATCTTTATAATATTAATTAGGAAGTAGTGAAGAGCTTAGGAACACAGGTATGATTATATGAGACAAAAATGTTATTAAGTAAAGGAAGATTAAACTGAGCTCAGACATCTGAAGATATTTACTTAAATACTTATTGCTGGAGAAACAGTTCTTCAAATGCAAACACACAAGTTTACAGTGGAAGATTTGCATAAATAATTGTCTTTCTGAGACAGCAACTGCTTGAATTTCCTTTTAATTGTTTCTTCTGTATTTCTGAAATTATATACACTTGACACTGCAATTGTACTTCACATAACTTTTGTGTGTCTGTGAAGAAGCAAGCCTCAAAACATACATCCTGATCCAAGTACACTGCTCATTAAGGATACAGTCTCATTGCCACTGAGAAAACAAGGAAAAACTGCCAGACTTAAGAACCACACTAATATGCTTGTAATACCACAAGTATATAACTCAAGAAATGCCAGCATACACCTTTGCTTATCCTCTCCCCAGTTCAGAAAGTGGACAGGGAGGTGCACAAAGCTGAAGTAAAAAGGGACTTGTAAGATAAAAGGCAGGAGACAGCAATTTTATGGTGTTTTATGTTCAGGATGGCAAGAAGTCTTTCAAAGAAATTATTATATTAAGCTCAGAGTGGAGAGGGGCACATGCCTTTCCAATTTAACCCTATCGTGCAAAGTACAGACACCAAGGTTCCGAGGTGGGTACAAGAGATAGTATGCACACTACTCTGATGAAGCAATTCCTGGGCAAGACAGAGGACTTTTTGGAGGCAAGAGAGAATGCAGATGTACAGTCTGTGAAGTTTTGATTGCTCCTGACATGAACTCCACTGGCTTCTAGTGTCCTGTACAAGAACTAGTCTTGTCTCAATGCAGAATGGCCAAGAATCTAATCTCTCCAGCTGCAAGTACACTTTTGACAAAGTTAAAGTTAATGCACCTTCCAGTCCTTATTTTAACATCAAACATTAAAATATCATTTAACTATTCAATATAGTTAAGAGATTTTGGCTTGAAAAGACAAGGTTCCTTTTGCAATGGCAACACCTCTTCCTGCAACACAAGCCCGTGTATCAATGAAGTTTCACAAAATTCGTCAAGCTATTTAATCAGCTTGTCTTGGAGTTTGTGTTCCTGAAGCCCTGTCCTGCTAAAACACTATCACTGGTACGGCAGGAGTGGAGTACTAATGAGGACTGACAAAAGAAGGTGCTTCTTACACAAGGGTACTGGTTGCATATGCAGAACAACAGAGAGGCTTTCATGCACATTTCAAAACACCTTTTTTCTGACCACCTTTCCAATAATTTTTCAGGTGAGGTGGACTTGTAGGAATGAGCAAGCAATAAAATCAGCAAAACTGAAAGGACAATGAGTGTTCAGCAACAACTGAAGATCAGTCATCACTAACAGCACACAAACCTGTTTGTCTAGAAATGTACACCGCACTTGAACACCAAGTATCAGAATACCCTAAACTTGCCTTGACAAGCTAAGAAATAAGCTAGGACATGTCTCATCAGAACAAGGCTATTCTTTGCCTCTTCAAAAAAGCATCCCCTTCTATACACTTGCTTTTTAAACCGGGGAAGTGTCCTCCATCTGAGTACATTTAACAGCTCAGAAAACACTTTTTGTTTTGACACACATTAAGCATTATTTTCTAATAACACTGGTAGAAAACTAAACTCTTCGTAAGTAGCTATTTTCCTTCACACACGCAGGACTGTTCATGTATGGTGGCATTACTTTTTCTGAAAGGAAAAATGGTTCATTTGAAGAAAAAACCCCACACATAAAGACTTTTGTAAAGAGAATTACCTCAACATTTAGAATTCCCCATGCTAGCCACTTTCAAAGTAATATCAATGGAGCAAAATTTCCTCATGCCCCTTTTTGGTTTTTATCAAAGAAATTTCTAAACAGAGGAAAAGTTTATTTTTATGCTAAGATCTGTTCATATTTAAAAATAAATTAAACTAAACTTAATACATAAAGTTTGGAATAAATTGTGTATATGGCCAAATCTCAAGGCCCTAGACAGGTGAGGCAAACAAAAACTATTTATGTTTAGCAATTATTAATAAAATATAATAATAATAATAATAATAATAATAATAATAATAATAATAATAATAAATCATCTCCACCCAAAACTACCAACCACTGAAGAGTGAGATTGCACAATCTATAAACAGCCACTATTCCTTGTATCTTTCTCACATTCAGTGTAGTTCCAGATTCAGAAAAGATTAATATCTATTCAGTTCAAGACTAACAAAAATAAACCTAATCACAAAACCATTCATTACAGAGCTGAGAAAAAAAATCTTCTGTGTGGATTAATTCCTAGTTTTTGAAACCTTTAAAAAGCTGCCAGTTCTCAATACACCCCAAACTCCAATTCTTTGTTTTTAATGGCATGGGTCCTCAGCTTCACAATTTGCTACTTTTTTTGCAATACTAAAAGGTGAAGGTGATCAGAATTGGATCTTGACCTGATGGGATATCAAATGGCAGCCTCAGACTAAATCCCACCACATCGGCCCTGGTGATGTACACAGCACATATTGTTGGGGCAGAGAGTCTAAAGGAGAGAAACTTGAGAGCCCTTAACACAACCCTGCCAGGAATATAAGTGATTGCCTGGCCAGCCCCTGAGCTACCTTTTCCTTCCACTGTTGCTGGTGAGAAGTCACTAGGTGAAGCATGCTTCAGCTCTGTGTGGATACACAAAGAACTGGAGAACATTAGGAGGAGAGATACCACAGAACAATAAAACACACACAGCACTTCTGCATTCAGAAACATTCCCTCTGGATATTTTTCTTAATTTTAGAAAAAACTTACATAGATTTTATCTTGCTGATATCGCTGAAATAAGTTGTGCATAATGGAGCCTTCGTGGAGATCTACAAGTGCTGCCATGTCTTCCACGCTCTCTGTGCTTGTTTGATGCATAGGCGTTACTTTTTGGTGTGTGATAGTGCTCTGTTTGTAAGTGAATACCTGAAAGGGGGGAAAAAAAGAAAATATCACACCACACATTCAAAAAATTAAATGGAACTTTCATACCCATTCATATTACCTATCCAGTTTATCAGTGTGCAGACTTGTAAAATATAATAGCCTGCCAGTCATACCTTCTTCTAAAGCTTCTCTAACATACATACACAGGGGTCATATGAAACTAGCATATACTGCAATGCACTGAGGACTGTAAGGGGTCTTTCCTATTTTAAGGGCAAATGTAATCTCATCCCAATCTGGACTACAATTGAACTTCTTCAGGAGAGGAAAATAAACCAAGCAATAATCATTCCCCAAAAATCCAAACCCAACCAAACAAAAATCCACCCCTTACAGTAAATCCCACATACTCAGATTATTCTGTAAGGAAACGTTTTACAGTGCAAAAGAACAAATGAAAATTATTGTTCCAACAGGTTGCAAGTGTTTATTTGTTTGAACTGAAATCCACTTATATGTTTCCTTTCAATTCTCTGGTCAGGATGGCTGTTAGGTTAGGTCATTATTCCTAATGTAAGTAGCATGCCTAGTTCAGTGTGCTGCAAATATTTGTAAATGAACAGGCAAACCAATTTCTAGTGAATGGACTTCTGAGATGGATTTCTGAAGCCTGTTCTAAACAGACAGTAAAAACTCTAAAAAAGCCACAATTTAAATACAATTTCAATAGTCAGAAGGCACTTCCACAAATATGCTCAGAAGAGGTACACATCCACAACCTAGTTAAACTTTAATGAATACTAATGACATCACTAAAGGCTAAACCAATAGCTTTGGAATTCAGATTCCCATTTCCTTTTTATTTACATCTTGGCAGCTCACCCTTGCAGATATCTGCCTGCACCTCATAGCCAACACTACTCAGTCAATGTACCCAGGTCCATGATAATGGCACTGTTTCAGTGTGAGAAAGTCAAGTGTGGGATAATGCAAATACT
>JBCJKH010017248.1:0-14567 GCA_039877255.1 Loriculus beryllinus
TCACAGTACAGACTCTGCTGCCTTCCCAGTCTCTTCCATTGCCGCAGTTCCTCTCCTATTTACCAACCTCCAACTCAGACTCCTTTCTACAAGTTAAGCTAGTCACAGTGGATGTAGAAATAAGTGCAATTCTTCACTGTCTGAAGCCTTCATACATTTGAAGGCTTCTCCCCCCAGTCTTTTCCTCATTTTTCTTCAGATTATTCTCTATCAGCGTTAAGCACTCTGGCACCCTTTAGAATTATTAAGTCTTTTGTGTTCACTACTTCTTTACTGATTAAGTCCTATAATCTGGCACTGTAACGTACAAAATTCAAGAGACTCTTATGTAAGCAAAATAGTAGAAGCTGCTGGCGACGTAACATGCATTAAAGCACAGATTAGCCCAAGGTGGGAGAGGGCTGCCACATAAAGATACGGATAAGTATTATAAGTGCCAAGTAAGTACAAGTGCCAAGATACCTAGGAGACTGTATGTGGTGGATTCCTTTTGCTGGATCATGTAAGGTATGATGCACACTATAAGAGTTTCCACGTGTCCTGCATTCCGCAGTAGCAATTATTTTTTCTCCTTCACAGTAGCTGGTGCTGTGCTGTGTTTTTGACTTTCAGCCTGAGAACAGCGCTGATAACACCGATGTTTTTAGTTGCTGCTCTGTTTTACTCTGACCAAGGAATTTGTGAGTCTCATGCTCTGCCAGGGTGGAGGGGAAGCCGGGAGGAAGCAGAGACAGGACACCTGACCCAAACTAACCAAAGAGGTATTGCATACCACAGCACGTCATGCCCACTATATAAACTGGGGGCAGTTACCTGGAAGGGTTATAACATTCCTCAGTCAAGCTCGGTATCAATCGGTGGGTGGTGAGTGGTTGTATTCTCTTCCCTTGTTATTTCACTTATCATTATTATTATTATTATTATTATTATTGGTGGTAGCAGCAGTGATTTGTGTTATACCTTAGTTACTGGAATGTTCTTATCTCAACTCGTGGGAGTTACATTCTTTCGATTCTCCTCCCCATCCCTCTGGGAGCAGGGGGGAGGAAGGGGGGTGAGTGAGAGAGTGGCTGCATGATTCTGAGTCACGCCTAGGCTTAAACCGTGACACCACATTTGGATTTCACTGCTTTTGGTAACACTGAGGTTTCTTTTTCAATCATAATATAGAAAACTACTATTTAAAAAATCACTTCAAAACACTGGACAGAAAGCCACTGTTTCATAATTGAAAATATACTAAAATGCAAAATAAGGAATTCACAAAAATTCTCACATACAAAAATATTTAGATGCATTTAAAGTACACAAAACAATACAGGGGAGTGGAACTGTATGAACAGATGCAGGAAGAGGATACAAGCTGTTAGCCTCCAGCTCCAAGATTATATTATTTTAATGCCAGTAGAATAGAAAGCATCAGCTTCAACCTGTAAATGCTTTGCAAGCTTAACTTGAATTACGCTATTAACACTAAAACTCAGGTCTGAAAGTTCACTTAAATAAAAGTTCTTCATTTCAGACTTCACCCAGGTCTTCACCAATTCTCACTTCCTGGGTCAATAATTATACAGCCAAAGCAAAATTAATTTCTAAATAAGAACATCTTCAAGGCTAACAGTTGTCTTTTCTCCATTCTATCATTTTTGCATTAATATTTGACCAACCTTTGCTTCCTCCATTTGCATAATGTTTGCTTGGCAGTCAGAAATGCTGTCATTAATGTAGTCTATATTTGCAGTTAGTGATTCCATCTCTTCATTTATGTTTTGGACATTTCTGTCTGCTTCATTGCCACCCCCATCCTTGATGAGCTTCTCCCTCTTCTTTGAAATCTTTTCTCTTCTTTTTGTAAGTTCTTCACGTTGCTGTTTTCCCCAAAGACATAATTTCATATAAAAAGGAATTAGCAAACACTTAGGGTACTTAAGTGCCCTTTTTTTTGTTTTCTTTTCCTCGTTATACTTTAACGTATCATAGTGTATACAGGAAGTTATGCAGGTGAATATATTAATATATTTGAATGTGATCCCTTTAATGTGCTTTTTAATTCTTACTAAGCACAATAACTACATGGTCCAAATATTTACTGGATTTGTTAAGAGCATATTCATTAACTGCAATGGATTCCAAGTCACTTTGCCTGTGCTACCAACAAAGCAATTTATTTACAGCAAACATAAATGCACTGCTCTCTATTTACTATGCTGATACAGCCAACAGTGAATAGCAGATCACGCACCGTAAGCAACCTGTTCATATCTGCCTCCATATTGGAAATGGTCATCCTCTGCATAATGATATCAGTCACTCTGCGTTCAAGTAACTGCCACTTCATCCTGGCTGCCTTTGAGGAATAAACTCTGCTTGTCACTGCTTTTCGCTGATATTTCTTTCTGTGACAAATTCAAGAGAAACACCTAAGTCTGAAATAGTCCAGTTACACATTTGACTGTAGAAATGATCAGGCAAGAATAGTTTTCATGGACAACTTAAATTTCTTGCAGAACTTCTTGCAGCTTTTCACTGCACCAGAACAGATACCTACACCCAGCCCTGAACTCTACTGCACTCAAATATACTGCACTTGAAAAACAGGTAGAAAACACTGGCATCTTGTATGATGCACCATGAAATTGAATGCTACCCAACAGTCTTCCCCTATTTTACAAGGAGACAGGCTTCAAAACACAGTGGTCAATATATCGGATTGTTTTTTCTGACAAATTTTTCTTTGTAATTAAGAACACTGCAGGATTGAGCCACCAAGGAGAGTTCTTTTTAAGAACAAATTAACTGCATCTTGAAATTGTGGGGTTTCTTAATGTGATTTGTCCTTTAATGCCATTATATATTATTCCAAACAGTCTTAAACCCACAAAACTCAAATTGCATTTGATAATGGTAAACTGCCCATTTTATAAGCATTTACATGACAATAGTTTCAAAAATAACTACTGCAATAAGTGTTATTATCACATTATCTTCTAGAAAGTGAATGTAATTTTCATTTCCCATCAGAGAGTACCAAACCATTTCAGCCCTTACCCTGTTCCATTTGTTGCAGTTATAGATAATGCTTGAACCCTTGCAACAGGAATTCTCATTTTCTGCTGCGTTGCTGTTCTTGAACCGTCATGCTCAACTGATGAGCTAGAACTTGCTTCCTGCATAGGATGCTCAGGCAGACTCAGCTTTCGACTTACTTTTCCAGCCACTTTATCAGACAGAGGCCTTACTTGCCGACGAAGGGCTGTGACCTGAAATGGAGGGCAAAGACACCATTACTTCTCCCTAAAGCTGCGTTCTAACTCAGAGGAATACAGTATCATTCTGGTTTCAAAGATAAATTATTGGGGCTTTTTTATACCACAATACCTCTTCAGTTTTGCGACGTAAGATAACTTCTTGATTTCTTTTCTGAGCTTCTAGAAGCTTGAGCTGATGCTGTGGAAAAATACAAACAGCACATGATATTTTTTCTACTATCTGACACAAGGACCGTATTGCATAAGAAAAAGACCTTTATACACTAATAAAAGTTTTCAAAACTGTCATGACATCAAGTGGTCAAGTCACAATTGTTTCTTGCTTTTTCTAGTGCAGAATAAAAATAAGTTATTCACTAAACCAAATCCTTATCAAAAAAGAATACTTGCACGCAAGCAAGGTGGTAGCAATAGTTTTGTAAAGATTCATTAATAAAATAATACTGATATACTTAATCATAATCAGTAAGCCTTCTATTTTCTCTTGTAATTATCACCAAAAGGTAGGAACCAAATTATCATAGAAGTCAAACTGAATTAATGTGCATTTTGACTGGTGAAAATATATGGGTACATGTTTGCCTTAGTGAGCGCATATACACATGGTGTGTGCCTGCAAGCAGATGATCATCATAACGATAGAGGTTTATTCCAAATGAAAGTTCTTATGTAACAAATCACCTCTCGTTTGCGTTGTTCCTTTTTAAGCTGTGCAATTTCTCTGTTTCTTCTAGACTCAGTCATTCTAGCTTTCTCCTGCTCTTCTTTCATTTGTTTCATCAAGCGAACCTGTAAAGAGGTCATAATTTAGAAAAGCTTTACACTCAATTGATGCTCCCTGCCCCCACTCATATGGAGTTTCTTCTTCAAACTGCCATCTTCCAGTATATTACATGCTTTTAGCAATCTGCTTCCTCCATCTATCTCTTCTTCACTCAGTGCTGAGGAACAGCTAAAAAGCAGTTCAAGCTTCTCTATATTTGATACTATAATTTCTGTTTATTAAACTTAAAAGCCACCCCTCTCCCACAGGAGCAGCCTAGTCATTATATCTTATCTTTTCTGTTTTCAGACTTTCAAGCAGCTGACAGTAAGAACAGTTACCTGGCAGATAGATACACAAGAGATTTCAACCCATTTTTCAGTAAACAAGTCAATATACTGAACTATACCTTGGTTTTCTTCATCTCTGTCACTTCCTGCTGCAGTTTCTTCAGTTGCTTTTCATATTGAGACTGATTTTTAAGCAATCGTGCATGTTCTTTTTGTGCTGTTTGAAGTCTCTGCAGTTCTTTATTCATGGCTTGAAGTTTCTTTTCATATTCTGACTTGATTTTTTTTGCCTTTTCTTCTGAATAGGTCTCTACAGAACCTAGAGCAAAAAGGAATTCTTAATATGCTTTTGTTCCAGATATTTTCCTTTCGCCAGCCACAGCAGATCAGTCTTCCTCTGCTTTTAGCATTACCTGCAATATCTTTGAAAAACTTAATTTGCCTCTAGCTCCTGTCACCTGCACTGCTTCGTACTTTCCACCTTGTGTGTTCTTGAATAACAGATCAAGTGTTAACACTCTCCTGATTTCTTTGCACTAGACAACAAATACTTGAGCACCTGAAGACACAGATACATACATGCTTGTTCACACATATGTGCAAAAGATTGTAACAACAGTCCCTAGAGTCACCAAGCTTAGTATACCTTTTCTGTCACTAATCAAAAAGGAAGAATAAAAGAACAACAAAAGCATACAAAGTATAACTATGAAGCATGCATAGTATATTTTTTAAAAGAAAGAAAAAACCCAAACCACTTCCCCCAGGACTCTCCCAAAGTTCAACTATTTGTGGCACAGGACTTCCTGACTCAGAGTTAGTTTTCCATCTCAATACTGTTACATATTCAAAATGTTTGGTCAGTAAAGCCTCTCTGAAAGGCCACTGATCCTAGTCCATATTATTATGCAAATCAAAAGAAAGGAGGGAGGGAAGGACAGGAAAGAACCTGAAAATGCTTACTCAACCAAATCAAATACCTGTCAATAGCAGTGTCTTTTAAAAAGAATAATCTCCCTCAATTCTTGTAAAAACTAGAACATGTAAAGTCTGATTCACCAGCATTGTGTGTACAAATCTGTTTCTGTTTTCTGTAACTTCTTATCACATTTGAAAGAGGAAGCAATGTAAGCAGCAAAAAATTCAACTTGTATCTCCTGACACAACACCTAGATTTAAATGATCATACATTTCTCACCCAAGTTTTGAAGAACCTGATCTCTTTCAAGCTGAGTGTCTCGAATTTTATGCTGTAGCATCATTAGTTTCTCTTCATATTGTTTCTTCAGTGTTTGCAGCCTTCGCTGGCTGTTCTCTAACTCATCTATCAGTTTCTGCTTAATGGCTATTTCACAGGTGATGTTTGCCAAGTCAGCTTGATAATTTTCTAAAATTAAAAAAAAAAAGTGATTAAAAATTAAGACTTTTGGTAAAATAATAGCAAGGCTCACGTATAGATACACCTTATGTTAGGGTAATTTCCTGACATCTAAATTGCACATAGGAGAACTCTACACAAAACACAATGCAGCACACAAAAGTTGTCTGCAAGTCATGGTATAGTCTTCTCCTGAAACACTTTCCATCCCAGAACTAGGAAAGAGGTAGGGAAAGGCATCTCTCATTGGATCACAGTTTCTAACTATTGCCAACATAACTAACTACGTTGTAATCATTCACATTTAAATCTCAACATTAGCAATCTGTCATTCTATCTTGCCTACCAAAACCCAAGGAATGACAGCCTGTATTGGTAAAATTCTACACAATATTGCATTGACATCACCTTTTTCATCAGAGTCCGAATCTGATTCATCTGAGCTTTCAACAACTTCCATGTCGTCTTCATCCTCATCATCTTCCTCTTCTTCATCCTCATGATCAGTTACTTCCTGAATTTCCTCCTACAGATCATACAAAATAGATTGATGAAGCACACACGCTTTTCCATCCGCCTATAACCCTTGTAAATCTTTAGACAATAAACAAACAAACCAAAAACTTCTAAATACTTACTGCTTCCAATTCATTATTCTCTCTTTCCAAAGTACCTTTTTCATCTTTCTTCTCCTGTTCGTTATCCGTGTTATCCTCTTTAACACTAGCAGAAGAGGTATAGACAAAACATTCACAAAATGAAATGGCATGTGCTTCCCATCCCCCAAACCAATAAGTTGCAGTTCCAAATAAAGATGAGAAGCAAAGTTTAATTAACCAAAGGTTAGGCATAGGTAAAATGCAACTTCCAAACCCCCACAGAGAATAAAACAGTGCTTAATTACTCTTAATCTTAGCTTGCAAAATATTACTAATGATTGGTTTAGGGCACATTGCACAAGTGGGAGAATCAGAATACACATCTTCATATACTAGATCACTACTCATTTTGCATGAAGTTGCAGTATACCCAGAATAGCTTTTACAAAGAAAAAAACAAAACCACAGTGTGCAGGTACAAGATGTGTTACAGGTATTACCACACTCTCACAGAGCCTACTGTGCTTATGGTCGTTTGAAAGTTTATGTATGAACCTTAAACGTCATACAGTTATATACTTTGATATCAAGCACATACTCAAAATAGGTATTTCTACAACAAAGAGAGTTGAGAAATACTGATTTTTTGCAGTAAGATTGTCTCAAAGAAATTTTCCCAACAATTAAGTTTACATGTTAGTCTATTTCCATGGTGGGCGTTTTTCAGAGTATGGTTCTAAACCTAAAGACAAGTATCTGTATATTCTTTCCACTATTGGCAACTTGAACTGTAGTGATGGCTTGTACAAATTACACCCGTGTTCTTTTTTCGTTTTGTTTTAAAGGTTTGGTCCATTACCCATTAAGATGAGTTTTGAGGTTTTAAATGCACATTTGAGACATCACAATTCAAATTCAAAAATCAATAGCACTCTGTAAATTGTCACAGATCAAATGTCAGTCCCTCTAGTGCTACATGCACAAACCCAAAGTCATCCCCAAGAGATGGGAAATCATGATAGGACAGGGCTAGACACTACAAGGGTAATAATGAAATATTGTGGTAAGGATTGCATAATGTGGAATACAGGGAACACGGAGACAAACAATCTCATTTCCACAAATCCTCAGGAGCTCTTCCAGGCAGAATTTTACTGCTTAATTTATGTGCTATTGATCTGTGGATTCACATCATCTGCATGAATTCAGTGGGGATTTTTTGGATCAGAGCAGACAGCTGAAAAATAAGAGATTCCTTATTTCCCTTTTTAGAGCCCTCAACTGCTCTATGACCAACTACTTTATGTACTGCTTTGTCTGAAACTGAACAGAAGGAATGGTTAAGGCTTCAGTCACATTATTTCCAAAATAAAAGCAGCAGACTTAACTGAGGTGTGAAGGTCCAAGACCTTCTTGATCTCACACGCCAACATTACTATCGTCATACACTGCCTGCTATATATCTCATATGATATAAGCTCTTGCACCTTCCTCCAACTTTTCATTCCATATAGCCCATGCAAGAAAGGAATCTACTTTACTATATATCAACTCCCAAAGGCATCACCTCCCCACAAAACACTTGCTCAACACTGTGAAATCCCAGAGTCAACCTCAATTCCACAACAGAGGTTTCTTCAGTTAACACACTTGTTGCAAGTCAGAACAGGAAAGAATTATGAAAAGCCAAATGAACTACTCTTGAAGTATTTATGAATCTGCCCAACTTCTATTCATGTATGACAACCAGCTAATTGAAATGACAGGTAATTAAAAACCTGGGAAATATTCCAACCTTCTTTCTTCTTGACTGCTTTCCTCAAGTTTCTGTAGCCTTCAAAAGCACGAGGTACAGTATTGGAAGGCCAAGCCAATGAAAGACAAACCAGACAGTGAAAAGCAAAAGTGATAAGAAGGTAAAAAAATGATACATGAGCTTGTGGAGTTTAAAATGAAATTTTAAAAGAGACAACAAGTAGTAAAAAGGCAATACATTTTGCACAGTTGGAAAGTAAATAGAAAACAAAGAAGCAGCATTTGTAGGATAACTAATCTTTCACTGTCAACAGCTGTAAATTCAAGTTACACTAACAAAGAAGTTTTAGATAGAGATAATATGTTTCACTTTAAGAATTGTTATTAATATGGGTTCAAAAAAATCTCTTTGTTCTAAAAAAAGCTTATTTCTCTTTTGCCACTTCAAATTGGCAGGTAAAATTGCAAGTAGTACTGCCACTGAATCAAAGTTACATATCCTTAAGAACATACATCAGAAAAAACCCAAGCACTAGGTTTATATGTGCAGATAACATTGTAATATAAAACTGTAATAAGAACATTAATATTAATATTCTAAATAATATATTCTGAATATAACTCATATAAAAATCTTCAAGCTGCATTTATTTTTTGGTTTTTGGTTTTTTTTTTAATAAAAAGCAGAAATCTGCAGTTTATTTTTTCCTGAGGTTCAAAAAGTACATGCCAATGATGCTTGTTATTTTTTAATAAATTAACAGAAAATATGCATTGGAAGCAGTGAGATGGAAAAAGTGTTAGTATTTCTACTTGTACTTTTTCCTCTTGAGCAAAAGTGGATGTAAAGAAATGTCTGCATGACTTATGTAAGTGTAGAGATGGCTTAAATTTCAGCAACTACTGAAATTCCTCATGCTCCCATTATAAGCAAGTTTTGAGAAAGAGCTTTTGCTGCCTTTTCACCTCACACTGCCTGCCATCCTCCAGTATCAGCTCAGAGCTAATATGCTGAACCTTGTGTAACTTTATCACTAATTTAGTTTAATAAAGGTTAGGGGAATCAAAAGACAGCAGTCAAAAAAGGTTACCAGGTATGTAGTGCTGTCTAACAACTGAAAGGAATGTAAGAGGTTTGCTTTGGGACTTCTGATGACTAGGTCACACTTTGGGACACTCCAATCAAGCACATCAGTATTTCAGTAGCAAAAACATTACTGATGTATAAACTGCTCCTGATAAATTTTGAAAGACGCTTGTTAAAGGCTACAGGTATATAGCAGTACATACCTGCAGCTCATCCAGAAACTGGCTCTTAGATCTTCAAGCTAGCTCACAACAGTTTAGATAAGTCGCACATATCTAAAATTATGCACCTTTCATAGTACAGACCCCTAACCAGGAAACAAAGAGACCAAGAAAGGTAGCAGATAGGGCAGAACTAGTAACTAGGGTTATCAATCCCATTTTAATAGGAAAATACTGATTAAACAACTTTAAGAGAACAGGAAGCCTAAAAAAAAAAAAAAGGGGGCAAAGTAAAAGCAGCTAAATGCCTGTAGCAGAAGTAGAGCAAAGAATCCCTATCAAACTGTAGGATAAATGGTCCCTTTGCAGTGTATCAGCATACCCATTACCAATTCCTGAAAAGTCAATGGAATAAAAATTCACAGAGATACATCCTGAACACAGACTTTGCGCTTCATTAATTAGAAGCATTCTGTAGGTATGGAGTATGACAAGCTATTTGCATAATCCCTCAAATTCTAACATTTCTTAGCTTCTAAGGATCTTTTTCTCCTAACATATGCACCTCAAATATGTATTTATTACAAAGTAGTCTAAAGATGGGCTGGTAGATAGATTCAAACTTTATCAGCACTTTGAAGAGTGTAATCCCATTCTATAGAACACAAGACCTGCAAAAGGTCTTTTTCAATTTAATTTTTCCTATGGCTCTCCTATTCTTTAACACTAGGGTAGAAAACCGATCTCAAAAATAGTTTATGGTAAGTAATCCCTGCTTCTGGATCAGACCACTTTGCTGTCCCATTCACAAGATTATTGTCCTGGTGTGAGCAAGTGTGAATGGACATTGAAGCTTCTTTCAGAAAAGAAAAAAGAAAACAAACCAAAACCACCAACACCACACCCTAGAATAAACCACCATGGGTTTTACTACTGTATGCAGGGTAAAACTATTATCTGCTTTTTTCCAAGTGATCACCTCCAACAGTAAAAGATACTACTCCACATACATAGTAACCTTTATCTTGTTTTCAGGTCACAATCCTGTCTTCCACCTAATACTCAGGCCTCAACCTAACAATTGGGGCTCTATCTAAGCATGTATTTAAATGCATGTTCAATTCTAGAATTTGCTGAAACATACAAAATCAAATCTCTTCATTCATGCATTTACAGTTACAGAATATATTGAAGTGTTTCAGCTGAAGAAAGGCCAGAACATTCTGTTGATTTCATTTAATACTTCTATCCTTCCCCTCAAGTTCCTACAGACACAAGACATAATATTGTATCAAAATCCCCATGAAAGTGTAAGAGTTTGCTGAAAAATTATATGCAAGAATTGGTTTGTTCTTAAAGAGAGTGTTCTCTACAAGTATCAGACATTCACGCCATGAATGGATTTACATAGGACTTCAAATTAATAACTCAAATCTACTTTATACTTCAACTATATGCTAGACTTACACTGTTTTAGTTTTACTCTTATCTTAAAGTCTGAAGGGTCATTAATAGAAAGGTGAATGGATTAGAAGTGTGGAAAATCTCAAAGAAAAGGGTAAGGTCTCTAATGGAATCAAAGTCTGAGAGTACACAAACAGATCCTTGCTGTACTAACTGCTGTCTGAACAGGCATTTATATCAGTGTTGATGAGCATTTTAGTGGATGAGTAGCTGAATGGCGAAGACCAGCAAAGCACGATGTTGCAAAGGATTAGAAAACCTCAGACTGAAGACATTCATAAAAGAAGGAAGTAAAGAAAAGAAGCAGTTCCAAGAGCTACCAAAGAACTCCCAGCTATTCAGAATATCTTTTCTTCAGAAAGCTGTTTCAGTTTTCATACGTGGTAGGAAAAAAATTATATTTTTTGTTTGTTTTTTTAAAAAAAAACCTTCTGTTGAATTTCAGGCATGTTTTTTTTTTAAAAAAATTAAAATATCAAAATCAGTGGAGAGCACCTGTGCTTTTACCACTGTGCATCAGAAAAACTGATTACAGAGACATCCTTCTACAAATACTGCATACTTCCCTGGAAGAAAAGATGCAAAAGAAAAACAGCTCCAACTTCAATGCACAAAAGGGTTTGAAGGAACAGCGGTTTAGTATCCAAACCCACACAGCAACAACTACTAATAAAGAGAAAACAAATAGCATCATAACTCATACACCACCTCTTTTTCTTTTTCCTTTCTTTTTTTTTCAGCTTTTCTAAATCTTTCTTGGCTATATCTAGAATTTCCATTGTCTCTTTCTCGGAAGAAAGCATAGAAGCAGAAAATGCTGATGGGCCACCAAAGTACGTGGATCTTGTTGAAGCTCTTGACAAGTTGCGTCGAAGATTTTCATTCACTGCTTCACTTTCTAATAGTTTTGCTCTTAACAAAAGAAAAAAAAAGGAAGAGTTGTAAACCATGAATCACAAGTATTGCTAATGCATGACATGTACACTCTTTAGCATCTCTAACTGCAATGCATTACCTTCAGTTTAAAAAAACTGCAAATCAAAGAAATGTCTCACAAAATACAAGCGTAGTAAATCCCTTGAGAGCATTTTACACAGTGGGTTATATATGTAAAATATACATAACTAGACAGAATACATATACGTGTGTGTGATTGTGTAGACATTTACATGTACATATATATATCTACATATGCTACATATCTATATGCATTACATGAAAGCTACACAAAAGCTCTAGCTGGGAATATCCCACATATCTTTTTTCTTTTTCTTTGCATAATACACCTCCAAAAATACAGAAATAAAAATGTTTAAAATATTTAATACTTTGGCTTAGAAAGAAAGCAGATGTGGGGTTTTTTTAACATTAATTCATAACAAGTAATTTCTCAGCATTATCATTTATATACAAGGTTATGAAGTTATAACAATCATTCCAAGTTTTGCTGCCCTCTGTGCAGCAATATCAAGTCATCATCACTACTTAGGCAACATCTTATTTTCGTTTCTACTGTCGGTTTCACTTTTAACATTTTAATTATTCTGTGGCCAAGAACATCAGATGTTTTTAGAAGCTGACAGATCACTGTCCTAAAGTAATCCACACATAGGAAAACAGCTGTTTTGGTGCAGCATTTGTTTGCCTGTTTGGGGTTTTTTTCTGTTAATAAAAATTGTTCAAATACATGTTATGTAAATACCTGAGATCTTCAATTTCCTTGATATAATTATGAATCATGTTGCCAATTTCTTCATTTCCTTCTCCTTTGAAGGACAGACAGAAAGGGGAAGTGGGGTAAGAGAAAGACTGAGAAAGAACAGTAACCATATAAACATCTGAATACAGCTACTAGGCACAAGGTACCAGCAAACAGAAACAGTCATGTGCGCTACAAGTCTAGATTTACCTGGTTTGTTAAAGACATTTCTCCTTAAACTGCATTAAGTTTTTGTTTCCTTTGTCTCTTATGATCAGGATTATTACAAGTAACTGTTTCTACTTGTTTTCCATACTAGCACCTTTTAACAATGCATGGACATATATCAAAAGTAACCTAACAAACAATGCATAAGAAGGACAATGCAGTCATGATAAGTCAATGGCTTGATTATTCTATGAGGTGAAAAGCAAGCCAGCATTCACCCACCTGTGTCCTGCTCCTCACCCAAAGCAAATTATTTAATTCCATGTATAGCTAAGCATAAAAATAATTTCTGACAAAATGTGCTATTTCACATTTCATATTGCTCATAGTCTTAAATGAATTGTCAAATCAGGCTACCAAACTATTTCTGCTAATAGAAGTCTCCAGAAACAGAAAAAAGAATCAGATGGCAATTTCTCCCTGCCAAAGCAGGTCCTTCATTACAGTCACAAAGGCGTCACCTCATTCTAAAGGACCTATACAGCAAGAACATACAACCAATTTAAGCTCATGAACTTATGAAGCAGTTTATACACAATGCACCCACAACATACCTGCTCTGGCTAGGACTTGGTTGGCCTGATCACTCATAAGTTGTGTTATTCTGGCTCTCAGTGCATCAATAGTCTCTTGCATTGCTTTAATTCTAACACGCAGGTTGTTGTTTTCTGTTTGCAGCATTGCATTTTCATGAAACATGTCATTGATGCTTTCAACTCCATCTTCATCTATAATCCTTTTACCCTTGAACAAATATATTTTATAATTAATAAAAGCTGACCTACACATGAAAAATTTTTATCTTAACAAAGGCAATCAACAGATTACTTGAAATTGCAAACAGACACTCATAGCAAAAGATAAGTTTCTCTCAAAAAGTTTACAACAATGGATATCTGGATAGTTTCCAAGACACTGATGTTTGGCCAACACATTAACATTTGGATCCTATCTTAGTCTGAAATACAATTTCTTGGGGACATTAAGAAATGATATATCAATTCTTAATCAAATCAGAATACTATCTTAAGGATAGCAAAGGAGGACACTTTTTGATAACCACAGTTATTGCTGAGAACATTATTTGTTTAAAATTGCAGGAGATAGTATGAGTATCTGTCTTATAATTTAAAATGTATTTTTTAAAACAACTTTTTTTAGCTGTCTACTACATTTTTAAAAGCAGTAACTGGACACATTCATTTATGTAACATCTAAACATCTTCTGCTTTGGAAGTGACTATTTCTCATCAATGTGCACAAGCTCAATTTTTGCCTTTCAAAGGGTAACGAGCATGCAGCATCTGTTGACATCACTGGTATTCATTGGTCTACCTTTCCTTTAGGAACGCAATCTAAATTTTCTAAAAACATCTGGTGAACAAAGGAATTCAAAATGTTGTTTAAGTTTGGGTTGCTATTCAAATTTTTTTAATGTATGAAGTAGAAGTAGCCAAAAGAAAAACAAGCTGTAGAGTTATAAGCACTTTAAAGCAGGAGAAATCCTAATAGGATAAACCTACTGTTTTGTATTCCATGAGTTCCATCTGTAGCCGGGTAATCTCACTGCGCAAAGCATTTATTTGTTGACTAGCTCTATCCTGATTAACCATCACCTTGTTCTTGATATTCCGTGCCCGATTCGCATACTTCAGTGTGTTCAAGGTTTCCATGAAATCTCGATCTGAAGGGCTCACACACGCTATCATCAGTGTTTGACTGGAACAATAGAAGCATAGGTCAGCATTACACATCAGGACCCTGTGGATGAAGCACTCTATAGACAAATAGAAACACCCTCACACTTGCAGGCCCTTGTCCTCATGGGGGACTACAGCCACCCTGATATCTGTTGGAGGGACGGTACTGCCCGG
>JBCJKH010017249.1:0-34537 GCA_039877255.1 Loriculus beryllinus
CATCTTCTGCCCTATCACTGTATTAACACCGTCACTACAGGGCCTACCCTGTAATGAGAAGAAGGAAGGAGACCATGTGCTGAGTCTATCTAACAGTTAAGGAAGCCAAGAGACCATGGACCAGATCAATTTCTGGTCAATTTGTGATGTTCTTAATCAGCTCCATTGGAGCAGAGTCTGTAGAAGTCAAAGGTGAAAAGGGAAATGGAGGGCTGCTCCAGAACAGTGCTGTGGAGGAAAACAGTCATACCTGGCTGAAAGATGGCTGCCGAGTTTCTTCTTGGCTTTCTTCACAAGATAGCTGCAGATTTCAGTCATCTGCTCCCTCATCCATCTAATATCCTCAGGAATATCTGGGAGCCATTCCAGCAACCTGGAAGGAGACAACCATTAGCTAGTCCACACAAATGGCAGGATGAAAAGGACACCAGTTTTGCATCCTATCAGTGGTCACTCATTATTTTTAGTTACAAACGTATAAAAAGCCATTTACACTACCATTCACAGAATTAATAGGGAGAAGCTATGAAGGTTGAAAACAGCCCAAGAACTTATTCTTTATGTTTTGTGCCTGCACTTTCCATATTTTTCATCCATTTTCAGATTCTGAAAGTATTTTTCTCTAAGCTTTTCTATCACAAGCTATTTCCTTCCAGAAACTTTTCATAGAGTACTTTGTACAAAGAACAAGTCTGACAAACTTGTCTTCTTAGCCCATTAAGTGTAGAACTGGAAACGGCTTGGAATTCTCTACTCCTCACTGCAGAGGGAAACCTCCCCTCATTTGGTTCCCACTTTCATCCCTGTGCTCTTAGTTCACAAGTTTCTCCCCAGGCTCCAAAATTTCTCACCATTTTCTAATGTTTTGCTGGGTTGTTCATTTTCTTTTGCCTCTTTTTTTTCGGCGGGGGGGGGGGGGGGTGGGGGTAGGACTTTTATTTTAAATTTTTTTTTTAGTATGTCTGGTGAGTGGCAGGAACTCTTTCTCCAAGTATTTGGTCACTGCAGAGTCAGAGAGACCATGCAGAGTCCTTGGCCATTTATGTTTCACTACATCAAAACTTCACTGCACTAGGAAGAACACCACTAAGGGAACCAGTCAATGGCTTACCTGACAGTGAAGGAAACTGCAGACTCCAGAGGCAGCATATAAGGCACCATCATTGCTGTGGCCACACGTATAGGCAGCATGTTGGCAATGCCAGTGAAGAAGCTTCTTCTTTCAGCACAAGCCTCCAGAAGAGCTGGAGACAGAAGAGAAAATGGTTGAATCCCCTCAGTGGGACTATCTCTTTCCTTGCTGTACTCCAGAAGTTATCTAGCCTGAGGACTCTTCTCTGCACCTTCCATTTCTTAAGGAAGTCTTGCTCAGGGTAGTAATTGTCCCAGTGCAGCCGAGAACAGCAGGTTTTAGCTTTATCAGACTCACAAAGAAGTGAGCAACAAGATCCCCTCCTCTCCTTACCATTCAGAGCAATGTCAGATGAGTCAACCTCTCCCAATAGCCTCTAAAGGGCAAGCCACAATTTTATCTAAGAGGCCACAACTTCATCTCATCATCAGTGGCTGTCAGTTAAATGCCTAGGTATGGCCAAGCCGACCCACAAGCAATACCCAATACATCCCCAGTAATCCTCTGAAGTGGACTAGGCAGCACAGGGAGATTGCCTGGGATCTCTCCCTTTGGATCATACCTTGGTTCAGTCTGGGAGGCAAGTGTTCCAAGATGTGCTCTTCAACTTCAGCAAGTTCAGTATTGTCCTCTAGTTGGTCCTCAGCTACTGTTTCTTCCTCTTTCTTCTCTCCTGGGGGGGCTTCTATGGCAAGGAGAGGGCGGGCAGGACTTGGACGATTAAGGAGACCTGAGGAAAACAAGTCATACCATAATGCTGATTTAAACTAGCTGCCCTGCCTCCCCTGACTTTTATTCTTCACCCTAACACACCTCAGACAGGCATCATACCCAGCCTCTTCAGCTTACATCTTATCGTAACTCTTACCACAATGAGTTAGAAAACTTGCTGCTAGAAATGCTGCCTTTTCCCCTTTAAGTACTGCAGGGTGCTGTTTGGCGGTGTTTTGTTGCTAGAAGCTGCCAGTCACGCATTTTGCAGGCAAGGTTTCCCTCCTGCAGCGTAATCCACAAACACAGCTGTATTGACGGCTCTTATCCCAGTGCGGTATGCACCACAGAGCCAACAGATGTGCTCGATCTGCTGCAAACTGACACTAGATGGCATCAAACACACACTACAACACAGGCTACGAAGTCCGGGGCTTTCACATATAAGACAGTGAAACAGCAAACTGCCAGGTGAGGGGGGGCTTTTGAAGGCATGCCTGTGCTCTGCACTGCTGTGCTACATTAGACATACCCTAGCTGCACATAAAACGAAGCAGCAGGATATCTGCAGAAGGTCCAAATGGCACTGGTGCCTAACAACTGTGTTGGTGTAGCACAGAGTACATGCTAAGTAATTTCAAAACTTAGACGTGCCAAAACCACCACTCTGGTATGAGAATGGTTAGAATCCTTCTGCATTGCACTAGAAAGGTGTTCACTCCACTTCTGCACCCTGAAGTGCTAAAACAGAATTAATATAAACCCCATATTCCAGTTCCTGAGGCACAGCTCAATTCTGCCCTTCCACTTTTCATATACACCACTGACTATTTTGAAAGCCGAGATACCAAGCCTGCCACAGAAGAAGCAAATCAGTGCATCCTGCAAACACAGAGCCTTACCATTCTTCTTCAGGAAGTGCAGTGCATCCTGATAGCCCTGCTTGCACATATCCCGCAGCACCTGTGGGCAGAGGAAGGCAAGAGCAAGTCATCTGAAGACTGCCTGGCTGAGCAGAGCAATTACCGGCTCAATGCTGGCTTTAGAGGAATTTTCCTGACTCCTGAGCTATCCCAAATACACATCTCATCTTTGTCAGCTCTTCCCAGCCTTTGAGCAGATATGGCAGGTGTAACAAATACAGTGAATATGGGGATCACATGATAATTCAAGATTGGAAGGGACACCTGGAATCCTACCCAAGAATGAGCTTAGACTTGCGTCAACTTAATTTCCACATCTACAGCTGATGCTGCTGTGTGCAGCCTTCATAAGTCACTCTGACAAGCAACCTAGAATACTTCTCAGCAGATGCCAGGAAGGGCCACTGCATTTGCAGATAAAGTCAGCAAGACAAGAGAGGGGGAAGAAAAAGCCTGTCCAAGTAATTCAGCACATGCAAGCACACTCATTATGCTGAAATATCAAGGCTATCTGAGGCTGCATTTGCTCAAAGTACACAATGCTGTCAAAGTGACACCTGCTCCACTGGCACTTTTTAGGAGACAGTCACTACCTGCAGGCTACTAGGTCCAACCTGACAATAGAACACTCAAGAGCACATGGGTTCTGATGGCTGATACACCCTTGTTTACAAGTGAGCCTGACTTCCTGGCAAACTACTCCAGAGAGCAATGTGAAAATACTTTCCAACCTAAATTCCAGATCTCCCAGTAGCAAAAGAAAACCAAGCCACTTACGCAACCTTGTGCAAATGGTCAAGGTTTGCCAAGTCATTGGGTTAATAACGTCAAGGTTAAAAAAACAAACAAGAGATACAAAATTAACAGTGTCTGGAATCTTCCTCTGCTAAAGTGCCCAGTATAGCCAGTGCCTATCTACTGTCCAAGTTCTGATATTGCCAGGAAACTCACATGCGCCTCCGGAGGAAACAGGGCCTTTGAGAGGCGGTAAAGGTTGCGAAGGTTGAACTGGATGCTTGTATTGGTGACTCTCAGCTCATGCATGTTTGTGGAACCGTCTCGTGGACAGATATCACTTTCTCCTGAGAATGGAGACACCGTGATGGTGTTCTTCAGCTCATATCGTGGCAAGTTGTCAGAAATCCCTCCATCAACATATCTCTAAAAAAATCAAGACAAATGAAGCACTCAATTCTCATAACTGATCAAGCGGCTTTTTTACTGTATTCGTATTTGTGCCAACAACTTGGGAAGAGATTGGAGTACACCTACCAGCACAAGGAGTCAAAACCAGTGATAGCACAGCTGTGTTGTCTATAATCTCCTTTTACTATGTGCCTCTCTTCCTATGGTTACACATGTTGGTCACAAGCGTTCCATGAGAAAGGCATATTTACTTGTGTGACTGCTGACTTAAATCTCCTATGGGTTTTGACAGCTTTCCAATTAAATAAAATTACAACAACCACCACCTACAGAGCAAATTAGCACTGATCTTACACTGTCACTGTGACATTGTGCTATTTTTCACTTGTGTTTAAAATGAATAAGCTCAAACACGATTTCCCACTTGCAGGTTTGTTAAATAAGAGCTGATTTGTTGCTAGCAGGTTTATCAAGCAGCAATTCCAACACATGTATACACATTTGGAATATACTTTCTGTGGTGTGATAAAGCACAGGGGACCAGTGTTTTGCACTGAACAGGCTCTCTTGTCAGAGAATGTTCTGTACTTACACACCATAAACACATTTGCGTTACCCTTGCAGGAAGGACAACCCCAGTAGCATGTACTCAATTCAGAGTATTCGTTGGTGTACCATAATTGCACAAGGAGCTGAGCAAGACAACTGCTATCACAGGCCTTTGGCAGTGTAAACACCACGCAGAAGATAAAGGGAGAGGGCCTTGGTCAAGCCAAAAGAGCAGGAAGTGTGAAACCTTTGCAAAGCAACAATTCAAGCTCCTAAGAACCTTGGTTACAGAAGTCCTGTTGATTTTGTATCAGGGTTGATCCTGCCAGACAGGAACCTGTCCCTTCAGACAGGTTCAAATGCAAAGCATCATGTAGTAACTACACAGCCCCATAGTAGCAGCTGTGCCATCGTTCACCTCTCTGCTGGGTGAAGAGCTGAGCGGGCAGAGACTGAATCCAGGCAGAGCATGGAAATGCGATCAGAAGAGGAGATGCTCCATTCTGTATCATGCTTTGCCTTGTCTCACAAGATGACACTAATTTTGCAGTAAGGATGCAGAAACATACGTCTCCCTCAGGGTGGCAGCATGAGCGCAAGGATGACATTAGAAAGAAGGCTTAACTAAATAAACCTGACAGGCAAAAAGCCGCCTCTCTGCATGAAAATCTAGGAATACACACGCAGACCCTGCTCTCCAGTCCACCATTCCCCACGCAGTGCCAATTACCATTCTGGACTCAAGATCAGCTGCCACTTCTTTGCATTTGCCTGAACCTCCAGCAACCCAAGCCTAACCACTCTCCAACCCCCTACAAAGCCTAACTGCACAGAGCCACAGGCTGGAGTCACCAGCTGGCTGCAGGTGCAAGCAGCAGCAGTTTTTGGGGATGGTTCGCAGACTGGGGTAATTTCTGGGCTGCTCAGCTCCACTCCCTTATCGTGTCCTCTTTTTTTTAAAAGGCCCCTCACTCACGTGAACTGACACTTACCTTTCTGACCCTTGCTAGGGCTTCATCTCATCCACATGCTACATGAACTGTTGCTCATGGCTAAAGTGTGTGTTGACAAGCCAGTTACTGACCCTTCCATTTCCCAGTATTTGAGAATTCCCTTTTTTCTCCCTCCCCTCACCTATCTTCATTATCCACTCCATGGGGCTACCAAAGCTCAGAGAATGAACACTGGAAAATGATTAGGAGGAAGGCAGAATACAGATTTTACACCTTTCACACAATCACATTGCCTTCAAAACTTGCCGTCATGTCAGGCCTGTCAGTCTGTCCTGTGGCAAATACAGTCAGGCATCACAGGCATGCTAGGAACCATGCAGTCCCATGTCAAAAACTTTTCACAGGCTCATACCCAACCCAATTTAACCTCTGCCCTTACCACCCTCCCCCTTGAGAGACACAAAGAGCAATGATTTTTCTGGGGAAGAGGTAGGAATTAATTTCCTCATCTCATATATTCCCTCCCCACCTTTCCCCATGAGGAATCTCGACATGAGAAGTCACTCCTCAGTGTGCCAGGGCAGCTGCACATTCCAGAAACCCTGATGTTTTGGAATTTTGGGATTTTGCCTGATCCACATTGACCTCAACTACGCCAGAGAAGTGTCAGGCAAGAGCCACCAGCTGTGGGACAAAAAACCTGGCTGCAGGTTGGACATTTCTTCTAGGTGATTTTCCTGCCCAAAATGCTTGCACAAGACAAAGACAGTCAAGCTGTATATTATTAGGCAGGAGCAAAACTGACCTCACTTTTTGGACACAGGTAGCAGTGGGGATCAGATCTGATGCTATGCTCTGACAGACTGAGGCATCTTGGTCAGGTCACTTACAGGAAACCAGGGCACACACACAATTAATAGCAGTTCTCCCTCTCCCTTTTGACTATCTAGTTTTCAAATAAACTTTCCTTTTGATGTCTGCATTAACCTATGTAGCACAAGGGGAGTCCAAGCTCAAGTGAGGACCTTAAGCATAACTGCAATATCCAGAGATGCTCCAGCTCCGCAGAGTTTTCAAATGTTTTCATTTCTAACATGCAAACACAGAAGGTAGACAGTGTTCCGAACAGACCTGGAGCCTTTTTTGTTAAAAAAGCTCTATCAGGCAGCAGAACATTATTTTCAGAGAAAGGACAGGAAGAACTCCATGGAAAAAAGGCCTGGTATCAACACCACTAGTTAAAACCCAATAGAAAATGACAGGCTTGTGGGAGAGAGACTATACTCATGATTTCTACCCTGGACCCAGGTTCTTTCCACACGCAGAGGGTTGGAGCAGTGATGGACAGTATTGTGCCAAGCAGCTAAGTCAGTACCTGCCCAGATTGCTACATATTACTATCATGTTAAATCCTCCAGTTTTCAGGACATTACAGCCAGAAGGCAGCAGTGGAAAGAAGGCACACCCACTGTTGAAGCTGTTCACTTGGGAATTGCTAGTGCTTCTTCAGGCTAATTGCTGCCAGCAGACAGGCAAAGTAGAGTACTAACATTTTTCTGCCTTCTTACTCATTAGCGCACGATTTAATGAAGGATCATCTACAGCCTTACTTACCACTCCACGCAAGGTTGGAGGTATCAGCCCACAGTAGACAGGGATAAAGGCGCTGCAGACACAGGCCTGAGGGAGAAAGAGATCCAGAACGTAAGCAGCAGATCAAAACCTACTTAACCCATTGATTGATTGATTACTCTTCTCAGAACATCACACCGGCATGTGCTGGCAATTATACTCCAATACTAAGGACATTTGGAGACCAAGGGAAAACAAACCAGCATGCAGTTCCTGCCTAGCCTTCTACAATAAGTTTCCATTTACCTGGATCAGTTCCTCCTTGGAATGGAAGTCTGACAGTATCACATTTTCTCCATCAGAGACCCGTGTCAGGGAAATACCCAAGCGTCCCGCTGCAACCTCATGCCCATTCTCTGGCACGGTCTTGGACAGGCAGATCCGAATGATCTTCACCAAGTTGAAAGATGGGTGAAGAGGTCCCAAGAACCTCTTCCGGGCTTCTTTTGACACTCGAATAATGCTGGCACCAGCCTCACCTGCAACAAGAGGAAAAACAATGTACCATGAAATCCTAGAAAAAACACCCTTCTCCTTTACAGAATAAGGCACACTTTTTTGTGCCTCATTCACAGTTTTACTCAGAGGTTTATCCCCACCGGCTGATACATAACTCAAGACAAGAGGCTATTACAGGCAGTGTTACAGGAGTCATTGAAGTTTGCTCTCTTGGCCCTCACACTCCCCCATCGCAGAGAGCCACCCTCATCTGACATATGTCTTATAAAGTCAAGGAAGACCTTAGCATCTGGCTAAAGCCTTACACGTTTTTCTTAGATCCTATTTCACTGGCCAGTGCAGGGCTAGTGAAAACACAGACTAGCAAAGAAAACAAGCTAGATGCTTTAACAACTTTGAGCTTATGGCTAAATCCACTTCAAAATATCTTCCACTAACACTTTTCTAGTAAGCATTTTTTTCCTGACATGAAACAGTTATCTGTCTGTAAGCAAAAGTATCAGTAAACAGGAATGTCTGCACTTTAGAGCTAAATGATCCCAGCTCAACTGCGAATGTCAGCCACCACTCAGGTGAGCAAGACACATACTATGCTCCAGTAGGGAATGAGTGACTTAGTGCCTCCTGCAGTCTTTGGGTCCCATCCCATTCAGTTCCACAGCACTAAAGAAGGCTTCTATGGCAAGCAGAACTCATGAAGCCATGACTGCTTTACCCTTTCACACAGTGACCCAGCTGGGTTTGGAGGAGAGGAGACACCCCATCTGCACAAAAGGGAAGGCATCTGCTAAACCCATTATCTCATGGTCACTAGGAGCCTGATCTGGCAAGAGCATCAGAGCTCTCCAGTGGGAAAGGAGGGATGGCAGAAAAGAAAGCAAAAACATCAACCCAAGCCAAAACCCCAGCAGGCAGCATGCTGCCCTTTGCACATGCTGACTATTACTGCCACATACATCTAGCCATGGTGAGATACAAGACAACAGCTCCTCTAAGAACCAGCAATCACTGCACTCCCAGGGGCATCACAAATACACATGAGAATATCATCGGGAGGAAATAAAAGAAACCAGGAGAAAAAAAATACATGCTTTCATACATTAAGACTTCAATCACACTGAAGTTCAGTTCGTGAAGAAAGATAAAAGACTACCAGTTCAAGCCAGCTGGAAATCCCTCCATCTTGCTCTCCCACATGAACTTGCAATTGCAGAAAGGAGGCAGCAGAATGAAAGAACCAAAGTTAGACCCAGGTTAATAAATAAAATGGAGATAAGAGCAGTAACACTCTCAATACTATGTTAACACATCCCACTCTTTCGCAATGCATGTGTGCCAGCAACATGTTTTCCAACAACACGTTTTCCAACAACGCAGCCTGGCAACGCAATTCTGTGCTTTGGAAACCCATCAGCACCAGTAGCTCAAGCATGCACAGAGCTGCACTCTTGAACATGACCAGAGACTCTGGGTGAGGATTTTAGGCACTGTGAGGAAGCAACTTAGCAGAAAATCTAAAGTTCCCCCCTCTGCAGCAATTTTTAGCACTGTAATCCCAGTCTTTTGCTCTGTCCTAGAGCAATGTTTAGCAGTCTAATTCTGATCTTACTTACTCAATTAGCAGTAAGCCATTGAGCCCAACCTGTTCCAGATAGTAGCCACATGGTTTGACATCCTTTCCAATATGAAGTAAGCAAGCCTTGCAGGAATTACATTTTATCAGCACCATGACATTAGCACTCATAACGCTCCCTACAACACCTTCACATCTGACAAGGGAAGGAAAAGCACATGAAGAAGCAGCAATAGAGCAAAAGCCTGAGGGAATCCCAGCCCAGCTCCTTGGCCACATAACCCCAAGAAACTCCACTGCACTGAGTGCATTGCAGGGAGCTGCTGGCTTCGCTGAAAAACCCAGTGGAAGGCTGGGTGTTGAGCACACAGCTACAGGGAGACAGGCTGCATGCACAGAGAGCTCTGGTGGCGGGAGTGTGGAGGTGTGTGCATCACCCAGGAGATGATGCTTAGGGAATGATGCTTTCACACTTGGCATCTCACTGTACAGGAAGATTTGATAGTAATACTGGAAACGATCACAATTACATGGAGCTTATGACTGACTGCTTGAGCTAAAATGTGAGCTGGAAGGTTTTGTTTGTTTAAGAAAAACAAAATAGCAAAGTCCCAACTATGTGAGGAAACAGACTGTCCTCACAGCATTCGAAGGGAGACTGGAGTTGCAGCTGCCTGCTTTATCACACTACACAGCAAGAGAACAAAATAAGAATTACTACTTATTCTAGCAATTTTATTATTTGAACACTTTCTGAGTGTTTGTTGGTTTAGGTTCTTTTTAGTACATGTTTGCATACATGCACACACAGGAGCTTCTGAGGTACTTCAGTTTAAGGGCACCTGTGATTCTGTTGGACTTGCTGTTTCACTTGCACCAAAGCAAGGTGGTGAGGGTTGTGAGGCACTGGCACAGGATGCCCAGAGAAGCTGTGGATGCCCCATTCCTGGCAGCATTCAAGGCCAGGTTGGACAGGGCTTTGACCAGCCTGGTCTCATGTAAGGTATCCCTGCAAATGGCAGGGGATTGAATCTAGATGATCTTTAAAGTCCTTTCCAACCCAACACATTCTATGAAAGCTGAGTGCAGAACTGCAGGAAGAGACAGGCACAGATGATCTGCAGCAGCACCACCAGCCTTCCTGGAAATAAGGCTAGCTGAGGGTTCAGCCAAAGAAGTTGGGTTTATGTAGCTAGATCCATGGTGGATGACAAGCCCTCCTGCAAATACATTTGGGAGGAGATAGAAGTGGTAAGAGTGTTCTAATCCCATTACTACCAGAAATGCTATTCTAGGAATACCAGCTCAAATTCTGCTCACAGCCTGCCAGAGAGAGCAGCTGAATGAGAGGTGGTCAACAGAAAAGTCCTACAGAGGTCATCCACAAGCTGTCAATTACTACTATTCCAGTGCCAATTCCAGCCCACAGAAAAGTCCTCCATGTTTTTTGAGGGATCTGGTGATTCAGGACATTGGGACATGAAAAAGCTAAATTAAGTTTCTCTTCCTTTATTGAAGTACATACCAAGAGGCAGAGACAACCCATAATAGCTGGTATTGCTTGCTGGGAAAACATTTTGTTCTTCTCTCACCAACCAATTAATTCAACACTTTTTCTTATGCAGATTTACTAAGCCAATGTTTCTCTAAAAATCATACTAATGTGTGGAATATTCCATTTGCATTAGACAAGCCATATCCCCCTTCTATCCTGCCCCAGTGGGTGGTGTTCTATATAAATTTGAATACCACCCTTGCCCTTATCCAAATTTCAGTTATGATGACAGAAAGGAGCATCAGGCAGTTATATCCTGAAACATCCCAATGTGTCCCTTTCCAGACAAAGGAGGCCAGCTGCCCCACCTCTGCTAGTTCATCCTGTGATTTTTATGCAGCAGCTACAAGGGGCAAGTTACCATTACCAGTGGGGAAAACACCTGAAGTCAGTGCTAACTGGCATTTCATTTTTAAGCTATGTGAAGCCAGCTTCATATTATTTTATGCTATGCTTACAGACAGAGCAAGGTCATTCCCTTAAAGGGCTGGTTTTCATCACTACCAGTCACGCTCAGCTCCAAAATAACCCAGTATCTCAGTCTCTACTGCCTTGTGTCCTCCTTAAACTACCCTTCTCTAACCCGAAAAGCATTCAAGCAGCACATACTATTTATAACTGTATAAAAACACCTCCAGCCTCAGCAGCATGTTGCTACTCTGCCTCTGGCAAAGAACTGAAGATCAGCCACCTAAAACTGATGTTAGCCAGGATGCTGGGAAGACCCTTATCTGCAGCTAAGAGCTCCGAGATGAAACAACTTCAAGCCTGTGCAATGCGTAAGGATGAGAGCCATACCAAAGGTTAAACACCCCACAGCAGAAGGGGTGACAAGTGGGGAAAGAAGCACCCCTCCAGACCCGCATATCCAGCAGCAGGGCTTTCACACCAAGGGCACTATGATGGTCTCCTGTTGACATTGGACCACACTGATTGCCATTTGCCAGCCAGCAAGAGGACAGCTGACCCATGAAGCATTACAAGTGGAAAAAAAAAGCCTAAGGCACAACCATAAATAGGAGCAGAACAGGCTGAAGAGAGCGGGGCATTGTGGACATTCCACCCAGCAGCTCCTGTGACTGCAACTCAGCCATGACACTGCAGCTCTCTCTGGGAGAGCTCCACATCAGCACAAAGATCACGCTCTGTGCCAGTGACATTCCTTTAAGTTTGCATCATGTTTACTGCTGCACTAGCCAGGGGGCAGGAAAGGCTCTCAAAAGGGATGAAGAAGAGAACAGCACAGACAGCTGATGAATGCAGGAAAAGCATCTCCTGTCCCTGATGGCAGGAAGCACAGCCTGAGAGGTCACACCCCCAACTGCAGTTGCCATACCCTACTTGGACTAGTGGAGCAGGAAGAAAACTATTCAGGTCCTCACTAAACCTGTTTCTCACTTAACAGTAGCAAGAATCCAAATGGACTCCTACACCTCAGCAAGGTGGCACCACTCCTCTGTCCTCAGTCCCATTACCCAGCTATGTCTCCAGACTGACCAGACACACCAATACCAAAAGCTTTGAAAAGCAGCCAGCTAGCAGAAAGAAGTGCAGGTGCTTCTGGCATTCCTTCTGCACCCTGAGCGCTCAAAGCCTGTTAGCTTGGGATGCCATGACCAAGCTATTCTGACTGCAAGATCTTCAGGACAAGAGACAGCTCCTCCGTAGCATAAGCAAGCCCCAGAATGAGCTCCCTCATAAATTCTGCTTACCTATTTGTTCAGGCTATGTTTCTGCCTTACTCAGAACTGATGCTCCCTGCAAAGTCCACAGCTACAATCTTTACACTCCACTTTCAACTCAGATGGTTGCTGAGCATCACTGGAGCTCTCATGTTGCCCACTGGTAAATCTCAGTCCAGATCTGAATTTAGGAACAGGCTGTCAGAAGGAACTCACAAGCATCGTCTCCCCCAAGGTTAATTTAACTTCGGCTGCCCGTCCCTCACTATTTCAGGTGTTCCTGTACCTCATCTAAAAGCCAGTTCCCAATGATGAGCACAAGTTTCAGGAGATCTGTTCTTCCTGGGCACAAATCCCCAAGCCGCTCCAGCTAAGCACACGCAGCTCCTGCACCTGCCTCTCCTCTAAGTACTGACAGTCAGCAACACACACGCTTTTCTGGCCTGGCCTCTCCTGGATGATAGAGTCCTAATTATAACACAGTCCTGTCACCAGCCCCAAAATGCAAAGCTGTAAGCAAGAGGCACTGAAACTGAAGTTTGCAAGCTGACATCTGGACAGTAATTAACAGAGAATTTTACTGGATGTTTCCTCACAGGGAGCTCAGACCACCAGAAAGGGCCCATTCGTTCACCCCTAGGAGCAGTGCAAAGCAGCATGCCAGTGACCAAAGGACAACCCCTATTCTTGTTGGCAGTGCCTTCAGTCTACGAAAGATCCCATGCATGGCTGGACTTCTGCTCCTCTTCCCACACTCATGCTGAAGTAACCTGGTTTCCACACATTGTCCAGGAGAGCAAGAACCAGACAGACATTCAACTGAGCTAAGCTAGACAAAAGCTGACTCATCCCAAAGGGACTCATCCAAAAATGGAGAACATCCCAAGATGTTCTCCAGCAGCCTCTGAGTGAGGCTAGATGGATGTCAAAGGGAGGTCAAAGGCAAAATCCATACCAGCCAGAAATAAAGTGAGAGCAATGCCTTATGATCTGCCCTAGTAAGACATTTTCAGGTGACAGGTATCCCACAACTTGTGACAGCTCTTTAATTTCTGCATGAAATCCTGGACAGATGCCTAAAAGCAGTGATATAGAAAGGATATTTACCCCTCACTTTCCAGAAGCAGTATAACTGCTACTATTTAACACAATAAAACTGCCCATTTTTAAACATTTGAGGCAGGGGCAGTGGCAGCCAGCAGTGGAGCCTTTAAAGGCACCAATACTTTTTACATCTGCACATTCACATTCATGTAAGCCAGTAATATTGAGAAACTCCATGTACCAGAACAAGCTGTTCCTCTGTGACTTCCCCAATTTTTGTTGTTCTGAGGTATACTTGTTTTGAGGTTTTTCACTCAGTCTCACTCTGACTATTTTGCCATCAAAATAGAGAAGAAACAGCTCAGCTGACTCAGCTTCTAATAAGAAAAGCTTCCTTCCTGTACCACTTCTGGCAATACACAGCTAGCAAACACAACTCCTCCTATAACATACACCCACTGAGCCTACAGACAGCCCTACTGCTCGTTCGCTGTGGCAGGTAACCCTTCCCATCAGGGGCTTTGTGCAGGGATTCAGACCCAGAGCTCAACAAGCAAATGATTTTGCCAAGGGGATACCTCAGAAAGCCTGGCCACCAGGTGTAAATAATGGCCTTTCCCACTTTCTGTTCAAGGGTGAGGGACACTGATATGTACTCTACCGGAATAACTCCTAGGGATTCCTATCAGACCGTGGTAAGCACCTTACAGGTAAGGCAGGTACACACACCAAGAGGAAGTGACAGCTTTTCAAGTAGGGCCAGCTCTCACAGCCAGATGACATGCTGAAGGAAGGGCTCTGCCCACAACTCTTTCTGGTTCAGATTCTCAGTGCTCAGCACCACAAAGTCTAGACACAAACCATGCCACAATGCAACCTGCAGCAGTAGGGTTAAGTAAATGCAATCACCTGCAACTGCTTCAGAGCCAGAAGCCTCCCTCTTTTTAACATGTTTGTCCCCAAGATGTTTGCTTTTCTGTTTCAAGTAAAATTTGGGGAAAACACTCCAAAACACTGTTGGTCACTCTCTGTTTAAATAAAGCCAAACCAAAAGGAGGAATTTTCCTCCTTAGAGACAAAGAGATGGTTATTTTGTGTGGTCTAGATACCAGTTAATAGATGAACCAGAACTACTGCCATGTCCTGGATATGGGGAGCATAAATCGAAGATCAGCTTTCAAGTTGACTGAGTTTTTCCTCTTGCAGAGTGCAGCTCACCAGAGAGCCCACAGCGACAGTTGCCTGCCTGTCCACTCACTGCTACCTACAGGATAGGACCCTCACACAAGCCAAACACACAGATGCACAATTTGTACCTCATTTCACCTTAAGGCAGGTTGCTGTTTTGTACAAAGCAGAAAGCCTTTGGGAAAACAGGCACAAGAGCTGTCATGCCTGATTATGTCTCTAAGCTGCACCAGACTTCACATAGTGTCAGCACACCAAAGCCTCACCTGGTGACTGGTATTCTGCAAGCTGAGGCCTGCTTTGTTTCTGTGGCCAGGACAGGAGCACTTATTTTTGCAACACAAATCAGAACACAGTGCAGCTGCTATTACAAAACAATCAGAAGGAAGGCCAAGAGGCAGCTCAGTTCAGGCAGCCAGCCAGGATCACAACCACAACAATCCCCACTAGCCTAATCTATCTCCACTGTAATTCCTTAATACGAGGCCTAATGCTGCATTTCTATTCACTGCGTTAGAGAGAAATTTAATAGTATAACAGTGCATGAAAAGGAAAAGTTGTTCAGGACCCCAGGCAAACTATACTGAAAACCATGTCCTGTCCTCATTCACTCATCAATCCTGTCAATGCTATAGTGCAACTCAAATGGCATGGGGTGACAAGAAAAGGGGATTCACAGAGTAACAGAAGGTACAGCTCAGATCCCTGCTGCTCACTCTGAGCCACAGCAATGCTAAGTTTGGGGTAAGTTTTTCAAAAGCAAGTACTCAGTGGGAGAAGGCAAGTGAAGGAGAAACAGACCAAACCTCATACTGTAATAACGCAAAATTGTCCTTTTCCTCTGCACTGCACAGCAGCGTAAATGGAACCACATCCAACTCTTGCTTTATACATCCAAGTGAAAACCACCAACACAAAGCTTCCAGTGGCTGTTATTCTGAATAGGAATGGGTGCAGAAGGATCAAGTCCCAACCACACACACAATGCTGTACACACACTCCATACTCGCTTCTCAGGGCCAGTTTGCAGGACAGTACCATGCACTCAGAGAAAGAGTGAGCTGTTTCCACTTCACAGAAGAGGTATCACTAGAGGTAAGATGTTTTGGGTAAAAAGGAGATGAGTGCCACAGGGCAGTAGATACATTTGCAGTCACCTGCACTAGAGCTCCACAAAGAGGAGAAAGTGGAGTGAGCAGTCATCTGTATGTCTACAGCCCAATGAAACAGCTGCCACTCCAGCACCCCTTCAGCTTTATCACACACTAAACACTACCCTCACCAACACCAAAGCAAGGCCCACACACAGCTTTTACTAGCTTACAGGGTAACTCCTGCTGAATGCTCTCCTGCACGCTCACAGGCAGTGTTTGTTTTGTGATCATCAGAGATGTTACCAGAAATACAGCTGGCTCTCTCACACAGAGCACCCTGTCTCCTTTCTCTCTGTCCTTTCCCACTATGCACTTGTGTGGCTGCTAAAGTCCTGACACAATGAAAGGAATAGCCCTGAAGCCCTCCACTGGCCTTTAGCTTGCACCGTGCCCTGCTCCCTCATGCTTGCACAGCTAGCCAACTGTTCCAACTCATGCCATGCACCTCCCCAGGCACACACGAGCATGCTGCTTGCTGTGCCTGCTTTGCCCTTCTTCCATCTCACATGGGCATGCGAAGTGTCACCTTACACGCCTGAACTCTTCCCACTAGCCACAGCATGAGAGGAGCAGGCTTCAGCAAGGGAGTGAGAATGAGAAGCTTTCTTCCAAAGCAGTTCTCAGAAGAGGGCATGGGTATTTTGCTCTAGAAGGAATCTAGAAGCAGCTTAACTGGGAAACATCTTCTGGCAGACCGCAAGGCAGGCTACATTGCTTGAGAGCCATGACACAAGAATATCTGGAGACTGACGTTACCTTTCCTCTATGAATATCAGCAGTGGTCCCCCAGACACAACTCCCAGCCATCAAGATGACTGAGATTCCAAAACCAACCAAAAACAGGACTCACAACGGCTGCACAGACCCCTGCAAGTGAAAAGCCTCTGTGCAACCCTTCCTGCAGTACACAAGCAAGGAGAGCAGCAAGACAGATCCAGCTGAAGTTCACAAACACAGAATTAACTCTTTTGTGTGCAGAAGTAAGGCTGCTAGTTAAATGGTTACTGTGTTCATATAAAAGAGTTTTTACCAATCTCGCTGAATAAGAACACTGGGCTAAATAAATCAGTGCAATTTCCTCTTGTGCTTCCAGTCCACTCTGAAACAGGGCTCTAACTTTCTCCATGCATGGCATAAGTACAGTATCTGAATCCACACCCTTCCTCCTCCATACACTGGAATAATAATTTTGCTAGGCCCAGCCCTGAATCAGCAGCATTCAGCAAAGCTGGCAAGAGCAGCTCTTGCAATTAACATATGCAAAGGGTTCCCAATCCATTTACACCCTCAAATGCCATCTCCTACACTTCAGGATGTTAAACTAGATAATCTACAGGAGTGGCAGATCAGAGACACCAGCATAGCCTCCAGTGCTCCACTGGTACTTGGTCCACAAATCCTACTAAATCCTAACCCAAAGGTTTCTAAAACCAGTATCTATCCAAACAAACTGTAGTGTATGAAGAAGGGAATGGCTCATTCTCAGAAGTTCTCCAGCAATAGCATAGCCAGAAGCCTAGGAAACAGCTGCACAAAGACTCTTCACAAAGCTTGTAGATTCCAGAGGATTTGTCAGGCAGAAACCATCAATGTAGATTTGGCCTTTATCTGTACAAGAAAGCACCACAGCTTCAGGCTTGGGCAGGTGCCAGAGGGCAGCACAAAGCCCTGGGCTCTACTAAAACTAGCAGCTTCCACACCTGACATATCCCAAGCACCAAGAACAAAGTGCACATCACCTGCACAGACCCATCCCCTCTGGGATCACATGGAGCTTGGCTTGTTCTGAGCCCTTCATCTGAGGAGAGTCCTGGACTCCAGGAACACTGAAGCCAGCTCTCCCAGACACACTGTACACAGAGCAGCACAACCTCTGAGACAGGATCAGGCCTGTCACAAGTAGCCATTGTATCAGAAATGCCAAACTCTCTCCTCTTCTCCTGTCTTTGTAGCTACAATAGGTACAACTACAACAACCTCTAGCATCTTTCCTACACTCCAAGGCTCATCAATTCCCTTCCTTCTACACGCTCCCTGAAACCGATGTTTTACTGCCCCAGACCTTACCACTTCCAGGACACATTCTGCCTTTTCCCAAGGACACACTTATTTAGGACCCTCTACAGATAGAGTCTACAGGTAGAGTCATTGCCTCTACCCCTGCTTTTCACCACCTCTCACCCTCTTTAGTGCCTTATGCCTGCTTGACAAGAAAAGACAAGCCAAGACAAATACATATATAGGGGTTCCCTTGACTTCCAGATTCTTGACGCACATCCTGACATTCACCTCAAGTCCCAGGAACACTTAGCAGAAAGAACAAGGCAGAGTATGGGCAACTGAAGTGTAGCCACTACAGCAGTGGGAGTTTGAAACTAAGAACAGAGTAAGGAACCTGAGGATGTTTTTTTTGATCTATTAGGACTAACCTTATCTTCCAAACATAATCAATACTGGACATAAAACTTTGAAGTACACTCAAAACTTTCTCATATTTTATAGGGAGAACTCACAAGTACCTTGAAGAGTCTGGGAAATAAGAGGTAGAAAGAAGTGGAACAGCCTGGACAGGCTATAGGTTTGAGAAAGGTGCAGAAATGATGGGTCAGAAGAATGACCATGCAAAGATGGCTTATGCTGTTTGCACAGCTACTGCTGTGGCTGAGGGAGCAAGGCTAGGCACCAAGCTGCTCTACACACCTCCTATCTACACGGGGTGACAAAAGAATGATCACATGCACTGCTATGAATATGCATTTCATTGAAAGCAACTGCTTGGCTTCCCTTAAGCTCATCCAACAAGATACCTACAAGAGCACCTTTCCTTATGAGAAAGAGCCAGGCAGACAGTGGGAACAAGCTCCTTCCCTCCCAGCAAAAGGTACTGCACAGTACACTGGATGCCAGCTTACTCATCTGGACACCCGAGCCTGCAGCCCTATGACCACTGATGGCACCCATCCAGGCACAGCAGCTTCTTTGCCAAGCCAGTGGACATTTCCAACTATGTAAGCACGGAACATCCACGCACCTCTATTTTCCATCACAGAAAGAAGCAGCAGCTTTACTGCTTCCAGGGAGCATCAGAAGGTTCCCCATGAACCACATCCACATCTCCATGTATGTACATAAAAGTGCCTCTACTTTTCCTGACAGCGCTGGAGCTGCTGAGCTCAACAACTTCTGCCCCAGCTAGGGCCTCTGGAGGAGATACAAGTGACAAACTCCTGTACAGGGAAGTGTTTTGAGTTCTGAGAGACCACAAACAAGATAAAGCTTTCCCTCACGTACCTGGGGAGACCTATGGATCTCCTCACACAGCCATGCGAGACAGCACTACATATACTTCCCCTCAGACAAGCTTCGTAAGTCACACATTGGACAGCATAAACTGGCACTGCTTTGAGGACTCCATAGAGACTAAGCTGATTTACTTCCCTCTATCAGTCTGGGATTTGGTGTTAAGAGTCCACACACATTGAGAAAAAAATCTCCATGACTAGTCCTCAAGCATTTGCATGCACATAAGCAAATTTCAGGAGTACAACATTTAAGATACTGTAATTGCTCATTGTCTCAGTTTCAAAAGGTAAAAGAGGGCTTGGTGGTTGGGTTTTTTTGTTGGTTTTTCTTTTTTTTTCCCTCTCCCCCTCCTGCTATTCAATGGAAAAAGTCTGGAGTTCATCAGCATATTTCCTGGTGGTCACATGGTGACAGCTGACAAGCAAACCTGAATGTCAAATAACTATTACTTCACCCCAGGTTGAGCCCGACACAAGTCCTGGCTAAGACACTAGCTTAAAAAATAAGAAATCCTGTCAACAACCCAGGAAGAGCTCTCCAGAGAACACCCTACACAACACTGCTCAAACTAGCAGACATAGAGTCTCCTTTCTGTATTCTTAGTACTTGAAACATTCCCTCATCTTGCTTTATTGATTTCTGCTGACACTGTTATGCTGTAGGAGACCAGCTAGCTCCCACAGATGCAGGTTGCATAGCCAGCTTTGTCTCTGACAGCAGAACCTACCTCTTCCCCAGAAAAAGCAGCATTTCAGCAGTTCCAACCCACCCTTGGATGAGGGCTTTGTAGGACAATATTTACATGCTACACAGGCAATTCAGATGCTCTTGGTTAACTGTGAGTAGGAAGTCCAGGACCTTCACGTCAACTCAAAATCAGATGTTCAGGGATTACATGTTCACATCCCATCATTCATCCAGGCTGCTGCACTTCAAAAAACAGGCACACCAAATCCCATGCAGCTCACTAGAGTGAGGTGATTCAAGATCCTTAAAGAAACATATCCCCTATTCTGTATTAAAGATTTAAGAGTCCAACAGTGACTGCATTTTAGCTAACATTACTTGTGACTGAAAATGGACAGTCTTGTCATGTCACATAAGCCAGTTTTACTCACCCAGGGCAGTGCCTAAGGTTCTTTTTCTTCCAGATAGGTAAATATCCTCAGATCTCCAAGCCTAGAGTTTGTGAGAAGCTGCAGAATTTGAGGTGCACATAAGGAAGAGAACATAAAGTAAGCACAAATGGACCTTTTCACTTGCTTAGCATACAGAGGTGCATTTCCTGCTGTGCTAGACTCCAACAGCCACAAGAGAGGGCACAGGCATGACAGAAGGCAATTTTCCAGAAAATGCTCAGGACAATAAGTGATTCATACTCCAACACTGCAGTATGCAAAATCAAGCAACTCCTATGCAAACATGCAAGACTTTGCCCAATGCACTTCAACAGCCACAGAGATTATTCCAGTGGAAAAATAGCAACGCTTTTTCATGCCAATGAACAGAAGAATCTCAAGGCCTGAGACTACTTCAGATGTTGGACAACACCACTGCCGCAGCACAAGAGGATAAATCCATGATCACTACAGCTTAATGGTAAAGTGTTTAACAAGAGCTAGGTGTGGTCATATCAGACCATAAATACCTCCTGGCCTCTAATTTAGAAATAATATCCTCTGCCTAGCTAGCATGTATGCCCAAAAATGTTTTATTAGTGAGCTCTCAAGGCTGAAGATCACTTGGTCAGAGTTTTCAGTTCAGTGTTAACCCATAGCAAAGCCTTACTGCCATATACAACTAATGACAGCGTGGTCTTAATTCGGAAAGAAGGCGGAATTAGCTCAGAACAGCTGAACAGATGCAGAAGCAAGAAGAAGAAAGTCAGAAATGAAACCACTAGGTGGGATCCTGCACTCTGAAGTCCAGGAAAAATTCTATTCTTCCTAATCAGGGTCTCAAAGGATCAGAACCAAAGGAAAAAAAAAAAAACAAAGGAAGAGACTTGTTGACACCTCCCCAGGAAGTATTCATTTTTGCACAGTATAGTCTCACTGAATTCAGAACAAAGTACAGATGCACTCAAACTCATTTAAATGCACCCAAATAAGCAACGGTTCCACAAAACTCCCCTCTGCTTGTCATCCACCAAGAGACACTATTCAGCATTCCAGTTTGATAGACAGGGCAACAGGCAGTGTGGGATAGCAGTTGCCTTAAGTTTCAAAGCCAACAGGCTGTAATGCCTACTCTCAGGCAGAACCAGCTGCACAGCAAACACATATACTCAGGATCCCACAACAGCCTGTACTAGGATGAACTGCCCTCCTAGCACAGGCTGCAGCTGTACCTTCTGCCTAATCATTCTCTTCTTCCCTATGATTTCACTCTAACCCCTGGACCTCAGGCTGGAATTTGCCCTGTCAGGAGGATTTACAACAGGGACAAGGTACAGTGATCCCATGCCCCAACCAAGCACCCCATTTGCTTTTACTTTCAGAAGTGAGCTCTGTTGCTTAGAGCTGCTCTCTACCCAAGATAATATGCCAACCACACAGGCAGTCAAAAGAAAACTATCACAGAGAAGCCAAACTTAAATCAGAAATTGAACACCCGGGATCCAAGATTTGGCTGGCTTTAAACAGCATGGTTTGCTCTCTTTCAGGAAGGAAGCAAATGCTGCCTAGGTGCCCCCTAACTCTATCCTCTTTATCATGCCTCTCTTTGTACCTCACAGGGAGTGGGAAAAACACATTTTAACCCGGATTCACAGAACACTCTCTACCAGGCTAACTCCCCAAGGGCAATGCTTAGCACACCATGGGTGCTCTGGACGTACAACAGCAAGAGCAACACAGACATAACAACAGGCCTGTTCAGCACAGTAATGGCTTCTGAGCAAGGCAAAGGATTGGGGCACTACTGCCAGCCTGTTTCATGTTCGTGCCATACCCCTGAGTAGCACAGGGGCCACTCAGTTAAGGAACTGATTGGACAGCCACCTCTTTTAACATAAGGAACAGCAAGTAAAGCAACTAAACCCCCAGCAGATACCAACAAATGGATCCCTGCATGAGAGGGGACTAGAAGAGGCCTTTTCCCTTATCCATGGTAAAAGCTAGCACCATGGCATGACTACAACCTTTGAGATCCCAGCCTGGGGTTTGAACAGCTTCCCATCAAGCTCCAGCAGCAGCAGTTACCTCTCATTGGACATTTCTGTAAACAAAATGCTAAAGAGAGGGAAACTTCAAGCCTAACTATACAGAAAATGCTTCTGCTGCATGAAGGCTACATCTCAAAACTCTACCTGTCCCCAAAGAACTAGGAGTGCTGCAGAAAGACACCTGTGATGAAGGCAGGAGAAGTTCAAGTAGTAAACAGCTCTGGTTTCACTCGGCTCTAGGAGAAGCTCTTAATTCTGAGACTAAACAGATATGCCTGATTCTCTCACACCATATTCTCCTTTCAAGATACTTTCCTGAATTGGTTATTCTTGAAAGCTTCTAAGTACAGCCTCTACTATGTTTGTTGACAGCACAGAAAACAGCTGACCTTACAGTGGAACAGTAGAGAAAGAGGAGGCACCACACACCATTCTCCTCAGCTGTTCCCTAGACATGCCCTACACAGGGACAGACTACGCCATGTGCTTGCTTCAGAGGTAACTTTTAAAAGGCTTCTGTAACATGAAAACAGAAGTAACATCTAGCTAAACTGGAGATCTAGCTGTTGCAGAGGGCAGGAAAATTCCCTAATGCCCTACATCCTGAGGAATAACCCTCTTCTAGAAATAAAGATGCTAAGAAAGGCTAAAGATAGATTTCCTGGCTTCTTGGAGACGCTGTTCAACTCTAATCCACACACGCAACACGCTGCTCGACATCTCCATCCTCAGCTGCTTCCCTCCTGCTCACAGCCACTAAGAGCCGGTGGCCACAGGGCAACAGGTCACCTCCACACCAACAGCTCAAGCAAGCCAAACTCACGAACCAAGCCCCCACAAGTCCACTTTTTATTACGGCGGGGGTGAAAACCACCGCTGACCTCCTGCCTGCTGCTCTGAGGAAGGCAGCGGCTGCCCCCTCCATGTCAGGGAGGCCAGGTGCCCAGTTTGGACCCCTGCATCTCCACTTTATCTTCCTGCATCACCCTCCCTGCATCACCCTCCCTGCATCACCCCCTCGGACATCAGCCTGCGGCGCGCAGACACACACAGAAGTAGGAACGCTGAAGTAAAGGCCTTAAAAACAAAGCGCGGCTCGCACGTCGGAAGGGTGAGGAGGGGCGGAGCGCCACTTCCACCCCCTCCCCGCTGCCGTGGTCATTAATAAATTAGTACCAACAAGGTGTACTGCTTACCCAGGCAGGCGCCGCTGACGAGGGCGGTGGCGGTGAGCGCCCCGGCTGATGCGCCGTAGATCTTCCTGGCGTTGGCGACGAGGAAGGGGGCATGTTCCTGCAGGCAGCTGGCTACCCCGACGTGGTAGACCCCCAGGAAGCCGCAGCCGGCGAAGGAGATATTCCAGGTGGAGTCCGGGGGGAACATGGCCTCCGCGCCCCGCTGTAGGCGGGAGGGGAGGGGTGAAAGGGGAAGAAGCAGCCGCAACGAGAAGCCGCGGGGCTCTCCTCGAGTCACGGGACGGAGGGCGAGAGCCGGGAGGCGCCGCTGCCAGACGAGACGGGCACAAACACGGCGAGGTTTGCCGCGGGGCTGCCGGCACCGCCTGCCCGGCTTATATGAGGCGGCGCGGCGGGCGGGGCGGGGCGGCCTCTCCCCTCCGCAGGCCCCGGCTCTGGGCGGGAAGCGACCGGCTCCTCCTTCCAACCCTTCCTCCGGTGAACCCCGCTCCCGGCCGCGGCTCCCCTGGGCGTTGCGGCTGTTCGGCGGCCGTTCTAGCGCAGCAGCCGTACCAGCGCCAACCTGCAGTGTCAGAGGTTCCTTGGAGGAGAAAGGGGAAAGGAGAGGATTAAGGGTCCTCGCAGCACCCCAGACCTCGCTGTGTACTGGGGCTGTCTTCCCCTCGCAAAACAGACTGTTTCTTGGCAGCTTTTGCTCCAAGTTGGAGTTTCCCACAGTCCTTTGTTTTTTCGGGAGATGGTCAGGAAACATGAGGGGAAGGTAAAAGCTTTCCCCTTTCATGAAAAGCTGAGGAGCCAGAGGGAGGCACGGCTCTCCACAGCCACAGCACAAGAACAGAGAGAGGGAACCCCTCTCTCTTCACAGCGTTCTCTGTCTCTAAACTCACCAAAACTTACCTTTGCTAACCTCTTATTTTTATTTACGTGCTCTAAGCGCATCAAAACACTTACCTTTGGTCAGAGCAACTGCAATTTCCAGTAGTGCTTCTGCACAAGCAAGGCCGCAGCATATCAGCTCACCACAGAGCAGCACTGGGTGAGAGGCTAGTGCTATTAGGAGATCAAAATAGATCGCAGAAACTGGAAAGATGCCCTTATCATAAACAATGCAGACTATAGTCATTGAAACGATTATAAATGTGAAAATTTACAGGGACACCAAGAGGATCAGCACAGCAAGAGAAGCAGCTGTTCAACTCAAAGCAAGGAGGCAAGATCAGCAGGAAGGAGGTTTGGAGGGGGACAAACCAAAAAACAACAGGGTTTTTGGGTTTTTTTTTTTTTAATAGAATCAACATGCAGTAAAAGCACTTTCTACCAAAGTTTAAAAAGGACAACCAAAACCAAACAAACCTTAATTCATCTTGTCATAAATCTATTTGCATTAGTTTTTATATAACTGGTTAGAAGTTTCTCTTTTGGGACACTTGTCTTTAACAGCTCTCAGACTAAGCCAGAACTTGGCCTTCTTCCCCTCATGAATTTCACCACTTACGTCAGCAGAGGTCATCCAAGTAGCCCATCTCCTGTTCTTTCCATGTGTCCTTTCAAAGGACCAGCATCCCAAAGGCTGGTACCCACCCCAGAGATGTTGTAAGAACAGTTCTCTACTGCCCCACAGTCAGCTGACCAAATCAACCCAATTTAGCAAGTATCCCTTATATAAATCCAGTATTTGAGCTCAGTTTAGGCCTTGTACCCCAGCCTCTCCAGACAGAGTACTTTTTCATTAAATGTTTGCTCTTTCCCTCCATCACACAGAGAGGAATCCAGCATTATCTTCCCTTCAGGTCCTACCCTGGAGCCCACCACCTCACCTAACTGTCGTTAACTACCCTTGATGTATAGTCACTCTGTCATACAGCAACTAACCAATTAACCCCATTTATCTCAAGTCCTCTGATTTTGCCCTATAGCCACCCTTCATTCTCTTCCTGTCATACCTCTACTTTTGTAATTTCCTCCATTCCTTGTGTTTGATGTGATTGCATAACCCTCGTCAGCCCTCATCTCCTCCACCTGAAGAGGTGAGCATTGGCACACCTGAGCCTTGACCCCCTTAAAGACCCTTGACACCGAGACAATCATAGTGCTTTCGCCCCATGCTTCTGGTGACGCAGAAGGGTATTTCCATGTAGCCAAAACCAAATAAAACATTGTGTCTTTCATTTTCCAGAACAGGGATTGTGCTGCAGCAGAACTAATTGATGGGCTGTGACTTTAGCAGAAATCTGTGGCAAAACTGAACTGAATATTGAACCTTGTTTGCAGATACCTCCCTAACACTTGTAACCACAATAACAGATTCATTCATGAGCCAGCACTGCTTCCTCTTCTTTCAGCATTTCATAAATCTTAAGACTCCTACTGTGTCTGGAACATAGAAACAACAATGCTGGGGTTAGTTTCACTTGATTTCTCAACAGCGATCTTGTCCTGAGTTGTTTACATCACTCTCATCGCTCTGTCTTGGCCTTCAGTGTTCCTTATTTGAGGTTAATGCTGCCCCACTGAAACAGGTTAATGAAATAAACCACATGAACTATAATCTTTGTGGAGTGCTGCCTCAGTACTGGCACTAACAGGCTGGCATAAACAGGTTTTTCTCAAAAATCAATTATCCCCCAAAACTAATCTTCTTATTGAGAAAGTGCTGCCACAATCCTGCAATGGCTTCTAATTCTGCAGTAAGCCAGGTCAGCAAGGCCAGGCACTGGCCATGAAGTCCAACTCAAGTGCTGTTAACGTCACTGGAAAGCCTGACTTTGACATCTTTTTCTTATCTGTGATGTTTGTATATTCAGACAATGCCATGGCAAATACTTTGGACTTGCCTCATACGAGCATCTTCTGAGGCAATGCAGCAGTCCTCTTGTCCTGCTCACTTGGGACTGAATGTTGCTTCTAGGAAAGCTACTACAGATACCTCTGCACTATGTAAGTCAAACCTACTGAGTTCAACAGGGCTGCCTCCATGTAGCGGCTTGCAAAATTGGGCCTCAGTAGTAAGAGTGAAACCAGTTAATTTAGCAGTGTCCCCAGGGAACTTTATTTATTACTTTCCAGTATTGTCCAGGATGTTCTTCCTGCTTTCCAAGTAGTGAAGATGTCATGTCACTCTCCCTGCCCCATGTTGTTTGTAAGGAATGATTTTCAGTCATAGCTGATTCGAGATGGCACAGCATTTGTGCCCTAGTGAGGAAAGCTCACATGTTCCAACATCAAACTCATGACTAAATCACTCTCCCCTAACATCAGTTACCAGCATAACCTGCAGACACGAGGCTATCATTTCCTTTGTCTTCAGTGCCTTTGAGCCTTTTTTTGTAGTCAGGAAAAATCTATCCTAGTTAATACTGGTTCTGCGAGAGGATGGACTAGGCCACCACTCCCAAGTGTTTATTGGCCCTGGTTTTCTCTGAGAGCATCACTGAATACAACACATCCACCCCACCACTACCCTTACCTTTGGAAATTATTGCTAAGTCTGAAAAGGTGTCAGTGACACTTAAAAATTCAGACCACTGTCCATAGAGCAGGAATCCCAAATCTTTCATAGCTGAAGGTCACTAAGATCAGCAGAACAGTGGTAAACTTCATCCAGAGCATTGAACAAGTCTGCAGCAGACTTCCAGGCACATCACTGCTCATGTACAAAGCCATGAGGTGACAACTGTTACATAAGTAGGTACATACAGGGAGAAAAAGCTTAAAATAGCCTGATTTTGCATTTAGAAGAAATGTTCATCATGCAGAGGTTTTGGCAAATTCTGTAAAATGCATGTGAAATCTTGGAATAGGCCTGTCCCCTCACCAGCTTCACAAGGAACACTTACGGGGTGCTTATGTAAAATATGCTGGCTCTCCACGGCACTGCAACAAGTGCTGTATTTTCAGTGCTTTCTCCAAGAGCCACCCCAGAAAGTTTCTTCTCTAAACAGTTTATCAAATGAGCTTTCTCAAAGCTGATTGAGAAACATTTTTATTAAAATTATGCACTTCAGAACGGAATTTAAAGGTGCTAAGAGGGCCCCCAGCACAGTATCAGGTCCATAACTCATGACTTAACAGGTCATAGGGAGAAGAGAAAAACAGGGGGAAGTTTATCTGGATGTCGTCCTCCCCTCATCACAGTAGCCAGCAGCTGGCACCACAGGCCTGGGCACAGCAAAGCTCATGAAATAGCTCAATGCTACTGAAACAAATTCCTTTGTGCACGGAAAAATCCTGCTGAGTGGTGTGACAGGGCCATTCTTCCCTGTGAAAACACTGACTCTGCTCTTGCAGCAGCGAAACAAGGCAGTATCAGAGTGGGTGAGTGGGTTACCTCCCAGTAAAACCACATCCAGGAACCACTCTTTTTCAGAGATGTGAAATGGAGAAGTCAGCAAGGGAAGAAATACGGGTATACCTGCACCCCTTCCAGTGCCAAACCACAGCTGCTACAACTGTCAGAGAACTAGTATGAACAATGAGCAGTTTCCTTACTCTCACAAATACCACCATACTGGAACGTAGGAGACAAAGTAGATCAAAGGTCACTGTTACCTCCTGTAACTCTTCCTTGCAGAAGGCAGGTAAGAGCAGCCAGGGTTAGTTGCTTTTTGAGGTCTGAGGATCTACATTTCAACTGCTTCCTTCCTTGGCTGCTATGATGTAACAGGCATTTTCTCTCAGTACACCACAGGGAAATGAAAGTTTTTCCTATTTGAACTTCACCCATCTGCCCTCAGAAGCTCTTGTCATGCTTTGTCCAGTGACTCTTAACCAACCCAGCTCTATCTGTGCTTTCTCCCTCTTCCCCCCAGTAAAACCCCACAACTATATTAGAAGAGGTCCACAGCACAGACTGCTCCAGGATGCCTCTTCTTGACACTACGTGTGCAGTCTTGGCATGGGAATCTCATCATGTGTGCTACCTACGTATGGTGACAGCCAAAGACCACTGTAGAAGTCACCCTAAGTCACCTCCTAGCAGGATACCTCATAAATAAAGCAAAATTTACTGTCCTCTTAAGCTGATGTGCTCCTCTGAGCACACATGCAGTTCTTGCAAAAAACCCAGAACACCATTCTCCTCAAAATAGGGTTTTTTTCAGATCAAGATGACTCATGTCCTGATAGTTCAGCTATCCCAGAAGAGCCATTCATTATAAAGAGCACCTCTGCATTCATCTCAAGTGGCCCATGAAGAGCAGGATGCAGGTTTTTTCTTGTTACAGATTCTATGGTAAGCATGCAGATATAACATGAAATGCAAGCAGAGTCAGGCATTTCATTAGTGGTGCCCCCGTATCTTGGAAATCTGACACAGCAATGGAATCAGTACTTTTAGATATTTACAAAAATTACTATAACTAGCTCTGAAATGATAATATTAAGAGACTAATTCAGACCTGCTGTCCATTCAGTTTCACATGGTTTTGGATTGATTAAACAGATCATGAAAAATAAAGTCCTTTTATTGCTCCACAGATGAGACCCTTTCCTGTGTAATCCAGATGGCAAAATACTATGGAGGTGAACTTCAGTTAACACCAGGTTGATTCAGCTTCCACACAATGTTTAAGAAATAGCAGTCTCAAAACAGGCACCCAGGTTCACACAAACATAGCCATTTCATAAGGACTTTTGAGACAGTTGAGTCCCATGGCTTGTCATAAAATTCACATACCTGTTTCAGACAGAAAAATCAAAGCTGTCAGAGCTATCTTACAAACAGCTGTGTGAATCTAATAGCACTGGTATAGTTATAATATTAACTAAAAAAAAAACAACAATCAAACCTTTTTAACAAAGAATTTTAATAATTTCTCTATAACAAATAATTAATCAAATAGGCCGAATCCCATGTCATCATCAGATTCTTCAGATTCCTCCTTCTTCTCTTCTTTCTTCTCCTCAGCTGAAAGAAAACAGAAGACCAAGCCAATGGTCAGTATTTCAAGTTTTTGAACCACAAATTTTTTCTTTCAGAAAAAACAAAGGTTTGGGCGTTCTCAGCTTCCATACTATTGGTATTTCAGCCTCCATGGCTCATCTCATTTGCTTTCAATAGCCAAATACAAACATTAAAGGGACATGGACACCACTATTGAAGAGATGCGCTTGACACAGTGAAGTCGGATTCTTGGTTGTAAGCCAGACCAATCTTGAGATGGGTAAAGATGCTTCCGACTACCCAAACAGAAGTAACTCTTTCAGCTTATACTTCAATCAAATAGTTAACTGCCAAAGTCAAAAGCTTTGAAATTTGGACTCAGTTATTAAGATTTTAACAAAGAAAACTGGAGCTGCATTTAACAATGCCTCCCCACAAATACTCACCGGCAGCAGGGGCAGCAGCTGCAGCAGGAGCAGCAGAGCCCCCTCCAGCAGACACTGCTACAGCTCCCCCAGCCGGCATGCTGGCAAGTTTTCCGTTACCTGAGAGGGTCAAAGTATTTAAATGCTTATCACAGTCACAGAGGTAAGGTGAAAAGGAAGAGACACGAGAGTGTAGAAAAAAGATACTATGACTCATGGACTGAACCTGTCACTATTCGCTGAAAGGAACAAGAGACTGCACCCATGGTAAGAAAATATAAACTGTTCTGTGAAAAACAAAGAGTTTAAGATACAGAAGGGTTTAGCCTAAGAACACCAAAAGCATGTTATTAGTAAGCTTACTGCTGTACAAAGACCCCAATCTTTTTCCTCAAACCTCTGGTATAAAAATAGTGTCAAATACATCCGATTTTAAACATACAGGAAAAGCTGTATGATTTCTGAATACAGTATAATAGCCCATAAATTTGTAATTTCAATAACTTAAAAATAACATATAGGCAGCACTGGCTTCCCACTCCCCCCGTCCCCCCTTTTTTTTTAAGGGTACAGAGAACTGTGAGGGCATGACTGGATCCCACGTAAGTGGGAGAGGAGGGGACAGAAGAAAATATTTATGGCAAAGAGGACAGTATTTTAACCAAAATCTCCAGCACCCTATGAACCCTATTGTATCTCCTTTGAGATTAACAAACTGACTTCAGATTTATGCTTGTCTTTGGAAAGCTAGCTAATTCTCTGGCATCTGCCTTTCACATACCAAAGGTCCCTTGGCACTCAGAGGTCACGTACACAGTATGTTTGCCTGTATCCCAATTTCTGAGAATCAGTTTCTAAATAATTCCATTACTTCAAGCTCTAATAAACTAGCCAAGTAAACAAACATGTTTCATATGCATGTCAGTATGTTCTAGGAAAACTATTTATTTAAAGTATTGCAGAAAGCAATAGCCTAAGTGCTAAGTAAGCACATATAACGGCTCTCTGAGGTCTTGAGACCACATGCATAGCAGTATCCAGTTACTGTTCATAACAGCAAGGCCATGCAAAGTCCTTACCACCTTTAAGTAAATACATGCCCTTGTGCCTATGTGCTTGTATAAAAAAAAAAAAGAGAAATTCATTAATCAGAAACCTTTGCACCACCTCAGCTCTGCTTTATTTTAGCCCTAATACTCAATGTTAAAAGTTCCAGCTTTGGCAAAAGCCAGCAAGTAAGAGCACCACTTTCTACACGAGTCAGCAGAGTCCTGCTTTAGAGAAAATAATGCACCAGACTTGGGGAGCTCCAGAAGAGATGTGTACTCGAGAGGCTTATGTTAACCAGAGGGTGTAACTGTACTCTTAATAGGAGCTGACACTTACTTAACAGTCTGTACTTCCTGTTTTATATAACTGATGCTTACAAATGGGTAAACACAAAGAAAAAACCTCCCAGAGAATCTGAAGGACAGCTAATTCTTTCTTTGACCAACATCTAGTTGAAGTTGTCCCTGCTCATTGCAGGGGGTTGGACTAGATGACCTTTGAAAGTCCCTTCCAACCCAAACTATTCTATGATTTATGTCCAGAAAACTACATCATGAGCAGACTACCAGTCAGCTCATGCATGCTTAAGTTCTCCAATTTAATGTGGTCCACAAGCGAAACCCAGCAGGTACTGGCACTGACCTGCAGGGAATTAGAATGGACCTGGAGTTCAGGCATTTCAGCCGAGATCCAGAATGGAAGTCCTCAACCACAGAGCTAAACTGATAAATAATGAGGAAGCAGGCAGCAATTTTGTGTTCTCATGTCTAAGTTACCAAAGTATTAGAGGTAATTAATTATCTGTGACACTCAAGAGACTGTACTTACCCTGAGCAATGACATCCTCGATATTTTTTCCATTCAGCTCACTAATAACCTGTGCAAATTAAGTTTAGAATGTTAATAGTTTCAAACCACGGGGAGTATAAGCTACATTTAAACAGGTACTGATTAATCATGATGTGAAATGCTTCCATCCTGCTGCTGATACAGCCGCAACATTCCTTGTTTCTCAGTGGACGGAATGATACATTGGAACTAAAACTTTAGCTAAGTCTTTTATACTTTTCTGTGAAAGCTTTTTCATTAAATCTGTTACCATGAATTTATAACGAATCCAAGGACCTTGCAGAAACAAGGATACACAGATGTTGGGGAGCCAATTAGGAAACCCCACTGATGGTCTGTATATCACTGAGGGACTGTCAACATCTCCTGCTTAATTCCCACAGGGAGGCTCTGAAGCATGCAGCGCTAGACCAAAAACCTCCAGGTTCTATTCCTAGGGTTACCAAATGTTATAGCCAAGCTGGCTATTGTATTCTTGCACTGGAACAGGCAGTCTCAACTTCAATTTTACTACCTTTGCTGTACAACCAGTGTTGAGGAGCGCAAAACACAACAGAAATTGCTAAAGCAAGAAGCACTTAAAAAGAAATGCCACAGACCTTACTGGTAAGTCCCTGCTACCACGAGTCAGTGCTGAACACTGCTGAGTTGCCAAAGGACTAACCAAGAGCTTTTTAACAGGCACCTCCTGCTTACACAGAGCAAGTGCTTGCTTCCTGCAGAAGGAAGGTGGTTTTAGGACTTCATTAGATTTACATTGGTATAAGATACAGCCAGCACAAACGAAAAAAAGATTAATTATGACCAAAACAAATTCCAGAGAAGCTTTCCGGATATTGGAGGATCAGGGAAAACAACTAATTTACGAAGGGGTAAGACAAATGTAAACAAGCCAAAGCTGAAAGACCTGGCATTAAACAGGAGCACCACCAGTTCAAACCAACATTCCAAACCATAACATGGATGCTATCAGCTCAGTCAATCCATCATTTGGTCATATAGTAAAACACTGTCTCCAACTGGGAAAGTAACCTGGCTTTGCCTCCACCTCTCTGGAAATACTCCATGTACAAGTATAGGGTAGGTGATAAGACCATTTGTTGATTTTTCCCCACCAATGAGCATTTATTTTTAAGTCCACAAGACTGAAAGTCAATTATATCATAAGACACATTCTAATGAAGATACTCTCTTCTTAAAATGCCTGTTTTGCAGCACAACCATTTCAACACTCATTTCCGAAATCTTCCTATGTATTATTATTACCTGAAATGTCCACGTTATAATTTGCTTGTTTCTTGATGAAAAAACATGTTTCCTTGCAGTACACTAAGTAAGAACTTATTACTGAATATCAGCCCTTCAAAAGGACTAGGTTTTAATCAGTACCGACCAAAAGCCAAAACATTAAATACTAAGTGCTGAACAGAACTTATTTTCAATACACACTTATCTGTGTTAGCCACCATAACCTTTAAAATCATTAGACTGAATGGTCAGGAGTCAGCAAGAACAAATGGGGAATCTTTGTGGAGGACAGGCGTTAAATAAGAAAGCCAGACTTCCACAAAAACGTTGCAAAAGCAATTCTGATCAGTTAGGCGGTGTTTTAGGAATCACACACGTAATGATCAGTGAACGTCTGAACAAGACAATACTAGTTCAACAACAAACCAACTATAAAAACACCGAAGCCAAGGGCACAGCTCCAATGTCTGATGCCGACTGGGCCATGACCACCTGGAACTAAGAGGCAACGCCACCTTGTTCATGCGTTCATCGTCTGTCTCAATGCCGACGCTGTCGAGGATCTTCTTCAAGTCCTTTGACGTGGGAGACTCGTTGCCACCGAGGACTGCTAGAAGGTAAGCTGCGACGTAGCGCATCCTGGAAAACAACAGAACTGGATCTTCAGGGCCAATAAACCGGTTACACGTTCGGAGGAAGTTTACCTCCTCACGCAGGGAAGCAAACCTCACCTTCCCGGCTACAACTGCTTTACTCTGCTTATAAAGCAAGCCCCACGGCACGCGAGGCCGCGTACCAGCCTCCTGCCAGAGTACAACGGCACCCGACACCGCAAAGCCGCGGCGGCTCCCTCCCGGCGCCGGGCTCCGGGGCGCTGCTCCCTCAGCTGCCCGCTCGGTCTAACACCCGCGTTGCCCCACACCTCTCTCGAAGGAAAGCGGCACCGCGGCCTTCCGAGCATCTCTTCCTCACCTCGGCTCACCCCGGCTTTCGCCAGAGCCTGCCGCGTCTCCCCCTCCGCAGGCCCAGCGCGGGAGAGCACATGGCCGCCATTTCCCCCACACCCTCCCGCACCAAAGTGGTCTCGCCCGAGCCCCGCTGGCGGCGGCGGGCTGGAGCTTAGGGGGGGCCAGGAGCGACCATTCCCGGGGCGGGGGGAAGGGGCAGCCGAAGGCTTACTTGGCTGGGAGCGGCGGCACGAGAGACAGGCCGGGGACGTGCGCTAGTGATGGCAGCACGGCAGCGAAAAGGAAGAGGCGGGGCTTCGGCAACGGCTTCTTCCCGTCACCCCGCAACAACGGGCGTTGTCATTGGACCGACCCCGAGAGGAGCGGGCAAGCTAATGAGGAGCCGCGCGCTTCGCCGCCGCTACCCGCATGCGCAGCGCGGGAGGCACACGCCCCCCGGGCTGAGGGGGCGGTCCCCATGGGGGCGGAAGGTGAATGGTGTGTCAGTAACCATTGCGGGGGGTACGGGCTGCGTGGTGGGGGCACATCCCTTGGGTATAGTGTCTGTGTGCCCTCATAGATAATCGTAGAACAGTTGGGGGTGGAAGGGACCTTCACAGGTCATTACTGCAACCTGCGCTTACGTGGAGTCATAGAATCATAGAATCATTAGGGTTGGAAAGGACGTTAAGATCATCCAGTTCCAACCCCCCTGCTATGGGCAGGGACACCTCACACTAAACCATGGCACCCAAGGCTTCGTCCAACCTG